>BQNB010024550.1:2195-60583 GCA_026074375.1 Tanacetum coccineum | reverse complement strand
TTTTCTTCTTTTTGATTTTTTATCTTATACTAATAAAAGAAAATGAAAAATATCTTGGTCTTTTTTATATTTTATAAATAAAAGAAAATATTCACAAATGGGAATAATAACTTCACAAGGGAAGGGTCTTCAAAAACTAATCTTTAAACGAAAACGAAAATCGAATACACCTCCCCGGCAACGGCGCCAAAAATTGATAACCGACTTTTTAGGGTCCGATTACGATTCAATTATAGTATAGTAATAGTACGTATTCCAAGAGATTCAAATCGATTACTTTTATCCAAAGTAAGATCAAAAATCCCCCGGGACGTTCTTCTCGACGAGGCGTGAATTTGAAAATCGAGAACGTTCGTAGACAATGCTTGAATAATCAAAGATTTGTTTGGTTAACTATTTCTACAATTAAAAACGCAAAAACAAGTAAAAGAAACCCTAAAACGAAAGCAATCTAAATTAAAACCTAAAATGGGAATGTAAAAACGCGACTTAAAAACCTAATTTATCAAATTTTAATCCTAAAGTGATTTTTTTACTTTTATAAGTCCTAAGTCACTAAAAAGAAAGAATAAAGAAAACTAGACTAAAAACGAAGGTGATTTGAGCTTAAAAAAAAACATAAACAAAAAAAAAACAGACTGATCAATCATGTTCTTTAGAAAAAACGAAATTTTGCAAAAAATAACCCAACGAAAGTGAAAATTTTATTTTTCTAGGTTTCTAATTAAAACAGAAAAAATTGATGAAAAAAATTATATATTTTATTTAGAACATATATAATAGTTTTTTATGTTTAATTAGGATTTTTTTACAAAGCCAAATAAATGGGTTTTTTAATGCAGATACTGTAATGTAATCTAAATTAATCATACAATAATACTAAACATTTTTATAAAAATCTGAAAAATTAACAGAAAATACTTTAAACTATGCTGAATTTAAGAAAATTAAAGTGGTGAAGACAGCTTATCAAATAAGTTGTCTAATAAGCTAAAACAACTTATAAGCTTAAAAGGACTAAAAAGTAGTATACAAAAAAAATAAGAGGAATGTAAACTGAAAGAAAGACCCTAAGGGCAGTGTTAAGTTGTGTGTGCTGTGACTGAAGTGAGGTTAGCAGGATCTAGTCCCGGGCCTATCTCTTTTTTTTTGGTTTTGCCTACATAATTTTATATTTTACAAACTTATAAAAGACACATAAATAAGCAATTTTCTCAACTACAACTTTTTATGAATCCTAAAAATAAGCTGGGAAAAAGCTATTAAAGGTTGACAAAGTTAACTTTTTTAAAGGCTACGGCTAAAAGGCTTAAACTATGAGCTTATTTAAAAAAAAAATAAGCAAAAAAGAAAGTCAAATAAGCTAAGACAGAACCTACACTACACCTAATAAGCACATTAAAACAAAATAAGCAAGGGAAAACAGACTAATAAGCCAAATTAGGTAAATAAGCAAATGGGCTAATCAAGCTAACTGTTATGCTTTTTAAGGCAACATAAGCAAGAGAAAATGAGGAAATAAGCAAAACAAAAGGGCAACTAAACCTAATAAGCTATCTAAGCAAAATAAGCAAATAAAAATAAGCAGAAAAGCTAAATTAATCAATAAGCACTATGGGCAAAAACTGCATACAAACAGCCACAAGGGGCACTTTTGGGCTTATTATTAAGCTACTAAACAGATCATTATGGAAAAATGGCTTATATATTCTTAAAGCTTGTCTTCCAAGGTTCCTAAATTAGCACTTAATAAACATTTTGAAACAAAATTAAGCTATGAAAAAGCTATTAGAAAAAGCTAGTTAGCAGCAGCATATGCTGAGTTTTTATTTTTATAAAAGATAAAAGGGCATATGCAGCCCTATTTTTAAACTAGTAAAAAAAGATAAAAACACAAATTACGAACAAACAGATTATGATTTAACTATAATAAGCATATGAAATAAAAATCAGAACCAGAAACTAACTTTAACTATCTCAAATTTAATTAAAAAATTGACTATTAAGAACTTGAATAAAGGCTTAGACAGATAGACACTCAAATTTAACAAGACTAATGCAAACTTTTAACACCATTACTCTACTGCATTTTGAGCATAAAATAAACAAGAAAATGATACCAAAAAGCACTTAATCAAAATCAAACTGAATAAGCTAAATGACAAGGCCAAATTGTCACAGACTCAAACCTTAGTTAGAAAATTTCTTAAAACTTGAAAAGACTTACAAAAACTTTTTGAGAACTGATTGTAAGGTTAAATTTAAGCTTAACAAAGTTGGGTTTATGACCCAAACCAATGTTACAACCCCTTTTTACCCATTTTAAGTTTTAACCCAAACACCCTTTTAAAATAAGAAAACTAAGTTTAAAGCTAAAACGGGTTAAAACTTGCATAAAACTAAATCACACATGCATAATCAAGACATAATAGGCAGTAAAAAGCATAAAAAGGCACAGTAATAAGCAGTAAAATAAGCAAACAAGTAACAGGCAGATTAAAGGCTAAAAAGGGCAATTTCAAAGAAAAGCTTAAACAAGGATTTTTAAACTTGAACCTAGGCTTTTTAAGCTAATTTAGGATCAAATAAGCATGAATAGTCATTAAGAAACTCAAGTTAAGCAGGCATAAGCAAAAAATAACCAATTAAAAAAAAGACAGATTTGATAAAACATAAAATTTCATTAAAAGGAAAGTTTTACAAGTTTAAAAGTAAAAATGACAGAATTGAAAATAAAACTTAAAAAACATTAAAACATAAATTAATCTACTCCTAGAAAACTTTTTCTCTGTCTTCTTCTCCTTTAAATAAGCAGTCCATGTCGTTGATGTGTGCTTCTTGTGTTTTCTATGTGAGAGGCATAAAAAACTAATCATGACCCTTCATTTTGCTTGGCCACCAAGTCCATAGATCCTGACCCTTAAATTTTCGGCACTTTCCTTTGTCGAATGGTAATGCTAGGGATTGCCAAGGTGTCTTTTGGAATTATGTGTGGTGGGATAAGGTGGGGTGATGTTTTGGAGTGGTGTGTTGCAGGGGTGACAGGGAAACACGATAATGAATAGTGGGGTAGGGATGTTGGCGGGAAAAGTGGTGAAGATATACAGTGGGTTAAAGTTTGGTGAGATGGCAAAACTGGTCCCTCAACCTATATCTTGGTCTTGTATCCATCGTCCTTGTAACTTGCATTATTAGTCCTTGAGGTTGGGATGGATATTGCACCGTTAGTCCTTAAAGGACTAACGAAGTAAAGGGTATAGGGATGATGGGTTTAACTCCCGTTAAGTGGGATTGGGCTTGCAAAATGGTTTTGGGCCTTGGATTGGCAGTTTGGTATAAAATAAGCCCAAGTATTTTAAGGCTTTTATATGCCTTGTCTTCATGGCTTATTGGGCTGACTTGGCCCAATAAAATGGGTCGGGTTGGCCCGATAAGTTTTCTTCGGTTTTGGCTCGGCTTTGACTTTGACTTTTGTCGGGGTTGACTTTTTGACTTTTGTTGATTTGACTTTGTCTTTTTTACACTCTTTCCGTTCCGTGCTCGGTTTTGTCCGGTTTGGCTTTGTTTTTCGTCCTTTAGTGAATATCCGGTTCCTGCACAGTACAAACACAAAAACAAGCATATTTATGGCATTTTATGTGCGTTTTTGGTCGTTTAGGGTCGTTTTTATAGGTAAAAGGTATGTGTAATTACACACATACCAAAATCCCCCATACTAAACTATTGCGTGTCCTCACGCAATGCTACAAGTAAGCACTTAGAAAACTAAGAATCTCGATCCCCCTCGACTAATTACCTCGAAAAGTAGCTAAGTGTTCATTAAGGGGAATGAAAGAATCAATAGCTTCGAAAAGCCCCGTTTTTACCTTTTTAAAATGTATTCACTTATTCCTACACATATTTTTGTTCTTTTCATTTTCTCATTTTTTTTTGAACTTTTCTTTTTAAGCAACTAACTAACTTATTTGACTTTCGTTATTTTCATAACCGTTAGGGATCATAGAACAAGACGCATTTCAATCCTAAAATGCCCCAAAAAGGATAAATTCATCGTCCCCAACTTTTCACTTGTCCAACTAAGCTTAAAACGAAATCACTGTTAAATATGAGTTAAGATGCTAACACTACTCATATTTGCAACTTGTGAACTTTTCACTCCCGACAATTATTATATCTTAGGCGAATGTGCTATTTTGAATTTCAACCATGGATCAACGTTTTGCAAAATTCTATGCTTCACGTTCCACCCGAGAATAATGAGTTTGAAGGCGAGATCATCCCATGTAGCGACTTTCGTCTCGGCACATCCCAACCTTGCGGCTAAGTGACTAGGCTTTTGACACCCCACAGAGACTAGTATCGGGACTCACGGACCTTTTGTTTCAAAGACTCTTAGGTTTCCCGTTTACACATAGCTTATTTAGAAAAACTTAAAATGAAATAGTCTAAGTTCAAAAGCATATTTAAATTTAACCAAAAGATATCTTACATTTATTAATTCATATTTAATATTAAACATAACCATGATACAATTATAACCCTTGACCTTTTAGAAGGCTGTGAGCCGGCAAGATGCAGCAAACTTTTATCAGTCTCGGATTATTATTTTTTTTCTTTAGAAGGCTGCAACATCGGTTGTGAGCCGGCAAGATGCAGCAAACTTTTATCAGGCCACAGTTTATAATTATTATTCATTTTTTTCATTTTTCATCATATTTCATTTTTTTTACAATATATAGAGAAGACATCTTTTTGAAAAATTTAAGTATAAATTTGAACTAAGACTAAAATTATTATTGACTATATCTCAAAAATTGTTGATTTAAGTTTAATCTCAAAAAATAGCACGTCTATTAATCCGGTTAAGAGCTTATGGGAGAAAAAGCCACAAATTACATACATGAGCTCTTAAGATTTCCAAATAATCCTTGTTTAGCATCCAACTCATAATTAACACTATCATTTTTTGTTCTTCGCGAATTTTCGCGAACGCTTAGCCTAAAAGTTAAGGAACAAGCTAGAGCTCAACACGCTCGATCGGGTCAAAATTTACTCTTATTCTACCCAGCAGGAAAGTCAAAATTATGACAAAACACTTATTTTATTTTTGAAAAATTTTAAATTTTTTTCATTTTTTTGGTATTTTGGTGGTAAAAACGGGATTACGTGAAAACAACGGCTGTAGGCACAATCGAATCGAAGATCCCCCCCATACTAGAATTAAACATTGTCCTCAATGTTTTAAGAAGGGTCTCTACGCAAATCCTAAGCCGTTTATTAAGTATGCTTAAAGATAAACGTTAGTCGATTAGATTAGGATATTGGATTTCCCAAATGAAGCTGAGGATTTGAAGCTCTTGCGATCGAAGGACAAAACCGCGAGCACGAGAGGCTTCAGAATCCGGGCAATCCTGGACATACACACAAAACACGAAACACGGAAAATGGAAAGAGGCGAGCCTCTCACAACAAAAACACTTATTAGCAAATAAAAAGAAGATAGAATGGATAAGCATGGGTTGCCACCCACGAAGCGCTTATTTTTGTTAACCGAGTCTTGAGCCTGACTCGACCCCGAATTCATTGGTCCATGGGGGAGCAAGTGGAAGATAAAATCTCCATCGGACTTTCATTCAAGTGGTTTGGATAAACATTGAATTTCATGAAAGTTCCACTCCGATGAGATATACCCGGCATAAAAAATAATAAATGGAGATGCCGGGGTCAAAAATGGTATCTTCATTCCCACAGGAGAGAAGATATGGAGGAGAAACTGGATACGTGAAAAAAAGAAGAAAGATCCATACAATATAAGCGAAGAGAGAATCACTAAAAAGTATGAAATCCAGATCCAGGTTAAGGGTGGGATGGGTGGGTAAAACATTAGGCACATGAACTCTTGGTTCTCTTGTTGGGAAAATATCCTCCACCACATCCATAGTAAGATTGCCCAGCTCGGGCTCAATCTTAAAGCAGAAATGATCATACTCCGGTGGAGATATGATGTGAGCAAGTTCACCGGCGAACTCCTCATGATATAAATCACTCCTATCGGCAGGAGGAAACGAATCGATCGAAAGATCAAAGATGAACGAATCATATTGAGAAAAATCAGCATGAGTAGTGGTACTGCCACTACTCTTCTCTTCAATATGATCGTCATCAAGATAGAAGGCTTCATAATCCGAAAGAGAATAATCAGAACGAGTAGTGGTACTGCCACTACTATTCTCTTCCAAATCAAAGCAAAAAGTTTTAGATTCGGGTAAAGACTTATCAAAGGTGTTAGTCTCCTCCAAGAAAAAGTTAAGAGATGTGGAGGAAGACTTGGTTACAAATTCGGAAGATGGAATGGGATTATCTTTTAATGCTTCGATGTTAGCAATAAGAAGATTGACATTCAACAATTTTTCACGAAGAATATCGTCTTTGATTGTTAGAAGAATATCAGTATCAATCCCTCCAACTTCTGGGATAACAATCTCCACCACCTCTGAGCCGACGATCTCAGCATCGGGAGGTGATGCATCGACATAATCGATATCCTCACTGTAGGGAGAATCGTCATCACTTAAAGTAGAATCATCATTGAAATCGACGACAATCTCAGAGTGTTCTTTGAAAGCTTCAAGAGGGGTAGGATTGTTACAAAGAGGCACATCACACACAATGTCGGGAATACCCTCAGACTCACTTGGGATTTGGACAAGGTTCTCAACACTAGACTTTATTACTTCGTCCAATTCCATTGCCGGAATAGTGTCAAGATGCTCGTCCCCCATACTTAGAGAGTTAACGGGCTCCTCGGTTGATAAGACGGGTGTAATTGCAATGGTATAGTCCTCGTCATCATCATCATCATAGTAGACGATAAGGCGATTCCAATTCGGAGTATTAGTATACTCTGCCAGCTCCTCACTTATATTTTGCACATCTTGAAGAAGTTCGTTAAGCAATTCTTGTACTTCCTCGGGTTGAGCATGCTTAATTTCAGAAAATTTGTTCCAAGCTTGAATTAAAACCTTCGATGTTTCTCTAAAAGATATACGATTAAATTTATTTAAAAAGGTTTCTATAGATTTCAATAGGTCATCTTTAGCTTGCAAAACTTCCTTGCTCGTTTCTTCTTGAGGAGGTTGACGAACGACGGAATACTGCATAGGTTGAGTATTAATGTTAGCCGCCCGTTCTTCTGCTAGCAATTCGACATGAGTTTTCTCACGAATTGGTTGATGAATGACGGGAAACTGTGGGGGTTAGAATTGGTCAAAACTGAAAGAATTAGAATCATAACACGGATTAGGTTCGTAATAATTCATCGGTTGACATTGAAAAGTATCGTGAGGTCCCCCGCAGTTTTCACAATAAGGCTCATCGAAAATCAATTGATCACATTGAAAAGTCTCATGCGGGCCCCCACAACGGGAACAACAAAGATATTGTTGTTGAAAACTTTGAGAATTTTGTGGGATATTAAAGTCGTAATCGTAACACGGTTCCGGATTATAGATAAATGGAACTTGAGGTAAACAATCGTAACCATAATAAGCATCGTTCCTACAAATATCATAAGAATACGTCAAGGGTTGCGGAGGTGGGTTGAAAATGTTAGGAGAATCATCAACAAAATTAGGTTTGGAATCACAAGTGAATGAATTCTCATCTCCAAAACAGGATGTCGGGTGAACACTTGGCAAAGTCTGTGGGAGCTCATTAACGGTTTGATTGTTGCATGGTTCCGGATTAGAGATAATCGGAACTTGCGGTGGACAATTATAACCATAATGAGCACCTTTCCCACAAGACTTGCAAGTACATTGATGACAAAAGAAGCCATCCAACGGTTCTTCACACTTGTAATAACAATTTTGGGTGATTGGTGGAGGACTTTGTGAAACGTTTTCGGAAATATTTTGAGAATCATTTAAAGAATTCGGATTCAGATTATTTCCAAATCTTGAAGCACAAATCAAACAAAGTCCTTTGCTAAGACCACTTCCACACCTCATACAAGTACATCGTAGACAAAGAAAACCATCTCCTAACACATCTTTACAATGAAAGCAATGGCGTTGGTTGGACGAATAATAACATTCTTTATTATACAAAGTTCCACAAAACGAACACTCTTTAAACGTGAAGAGGAGATTCAAACAATCATCGAGTGACGCCATAAGAATTAAACAATATAGAGGGTTAAGAAAAGAATTAAATGGATAAGAAGAAAAAGAAGATTATTTTTGGGTTTTTAGGTTTTTTTAAACAATTCATTTTATTAAAGGACAAAATGAGATAAGACAACTTAAACCAATTAATCAACAAGCTTCACGGTAACTCTTTAAAAGAAAAACGCACAAAGGAGCGGAGGAGTAGGAAAGCGCGAAGCTATTAAAAACCTTTCTCCTTTAGGGTCGTAGTTCCTCGGAACAACCCGCCTTATACCCCTCTTAGAGTTTGTTTATCTTTCAAAGGAGAACCGTACCTCGCAAGTGACACAAAAGGCAAGTTTTAAATCTTTTGTTCGGGAACTTATTATGATAATGCTTCAGTTGAAAGCATTATATTGATGATGATTTTTATTTATTATTATGGACAATGTTTTTATTTTTTTGATTTTTCTTGTTTTTATATACTAATAAAAGAAAATGAAAAATATTTTTTGTATTTTTATATTTTTATAAAGAAAATAACTTCACAAGGAAGGGTCTTCAAGGCACAACAAACTTCAATTCGATAATTGTCTCACGGCCTCCCCGGCAACGGCGCCAAAATGATAACTGACTTTTTAGGGTCTGATTATGATTCAATTATAGTATAGTATAGTACGTATTCCAAGAGATTCAAATCGATTACTTTTATCCAAAGTAAGATCAAAAATCCCCCGGGTCGTTCTTCCCGACGAGGCGTGAATTTGAAAATCGAGAACGTTCGTAGACAATGCTTGAATAATCAAAGATTTGATTTGGTTATCTATTTTTACAAATAGAAACACAAAAACAAGTAAAAGAAACCCTAAAACGAAAGCAATCTAAATTAAAACCTAAAACGGGAACGTAAAATCGCGACTTAAAAACCTAATTTATCAAATTTTAATCCTAAAGTGATTTTTTTTACTTTTATAAGTCCTAAGTCACTAAAAAGAAAGAATAAAGAAAACTAGACTAAAAACGAAGGTGATTTGAGCTTAAAAACATAAAAAAAACGAGAACGGGATTCAATCCCGTTTTTTAAAAAACGAAATTTTGCAAAAATAACCATACGAAAGTAAATTTATTTTTCCTAGGTCCTAATTGAAAATAGAAATTTTAAAAAAAAATCATATTTTTTTACTTTTTAATAATTTTTTATGATTTAATTACTGTTTTAATCTAAATTAATTATAAAAAATACTAAACATTTTTATAAAAATCTGAAAAATTAACAGAAAATACTTTAAACTATGCTGAATTTAAGAAAATTAAAGTGGTGAAGACAGCTTATCAAATAAGCTGTCTAATAAGCTAAAACAGCTTATAAGCTTAAAAGGACTAAAAGACTATAAAAATAAAATAAGAGGAATGTTAACTGAAAAAGACCCTAGGGCGAGTGTTAAGTGTGTGTGTTGTTAAGAGTGACGTTGCAGGTTCGAGTCCTGGGCCTTCTCTTTTTTGGTTTGCTATAGTAAATTTTTTTTAACACACTTATAGAACACACATAAATAAGCAATTTTCTCAACTACAACTTTTTATGAATCCTAAAAATAAGCTGGGAAAAAGCTATTAAAGGCTGACAGAGTTAACTTTTTTAAAGGCTAAGGCTAAAAGGCTTAAACTATGGGCTTATTTTAAAAACAATTAAGCAAAAAAGAAAGTCAAATAAGCTAAGACAGAACCTACATTACACCTAATAAGCACATTAAAACAAAATAAGCAAGGGAAAACAGACTAATAAGCCAAAATAGGTAAATAAGCAAATGGGCTAATCAAGCTAATTGCTATGCTTTTTAAGGTAACATAAGCAAGAGAAAATGAGGAAATAAGCAAAACAAAAGGGCAACTAAACCTAATAAGCTATTCTAAACAAAATAAGCAAATAAAAATAAGCAGAAAAGCTAAATTAATCAATAAGCACTATGGGCAAAAACTGCATACAAACAGCCACAAGGGGCACTTTTGGGCTTATTATTAAGCTACTAAACAGATCATTATGGAAAAATGGCTTATATATTCTTAAATCTTGTCTTCCAAGGTTCCTAAATCAGCACTTAATAAACATTTTGAAACAAAATTAAGCTATGAAAAAGCTATTAGAAAAAGCTAGTTAGCAGCAGCATATGCTGAGTTTTTGTTTTTATAAAAGACAAAAGGGCATATGCAGCCCTATTTTTAAACTAGTAAAAGAAGATAAAAACACAAATTAAAAACAAACAGATTATGATTTAACTATAATAAGCATATGAAATAAAAATCAGAACCAGAAACTAACTTTAACTATCTCAAAATTAATAAAAAAATTGACTATTAAGAACTTGAATAAAGGCTTAGACAGATAGACATTCAAATTTAACAAGACTAATGCAAACTTTTAACACCATTACTCTACTACATTTTGAGCCTAAAATAAACAAGAAAATGATACCAAAAAGCACTTAATCAAAATCAAACTGAATAAGCTAAATGACAAGGCCAAATTGTCACAGACTCAAACCTTGATTAGAAAATTCCTTAAAACTTGAAAAGACTTACAAAAACTTTTTGAGAACTGATTGTAAGGTTAAATTTAAGCTTAACAAAGTTGGGTTTATGACCTAAACCAATGTTACAACCCCTTTTTACCCATTTTAAGTTTTAACCCAAACACCCCTTTAAAATAAGAAGACTGAGTTTAAAGCTAAAACGGATTAAAACTTGCATCAAACTAAATCACACATGCATAATCAATACATAATAGGCAGTAAAAAGCATAAAAGGCACAGTAATAAGCAGTAAAATAAGCAAACAAGTAACGGGCAGATTAAAGGCTAAAAAGGGTAGTTTCAAAGAAAAGCTTAAACAAGGATTTTTAAACTTGAACCTAGACTTTTTAAGCTAATTTAGGATCAAATAAGCATGAATAGTTATTAAGAAACTCAAGTTAAGCAGGCATAAGCTGAAAATAACCAATTAAAAAAAAGACAGATTTGATAAAACATAAATTTTCATTAAAAGGAAAGTTTTACAAGTTTAAAAGTAAAAATGACAGAATTGAAAATAAAACTTAAAAAACATTAAAACTTAAATTAATCTACTTCTAGATAACTCTTTCTCTGTCTTCTTCTCCTTTAAATAAGCAGTCCATGTCGTTGATGTGTGCTTCTTGTGTTTTCTACGTGAGAGGTATAAAAAACTAATCATGACCCTTAATTTTGCTTGGCCACCAAGTCCATAGATCCTGACCCTTAAATTTTCAGCACTTTCCTTTGTTGAATGGTAATGCTAGGGATTGCCAAGGTGTCTTTTGGAGTTATGTGTGGTGGGATAAGGTGGGGTGATGTTTTGGAGTGGTGTATTGCAGGGGTGACAAGGAAACACGACAATGAATAGTGAGGTAGGGATGTTGGCGGGAAAAGTGGTGAAGATATACAGTGGGTTAAAGTTTGGTGAGATGGCAAAACTGGTCCCTCAACCTATATCTTGGTCTTGCATCCATCGTCCTTGTAACTTGCATTATTAGTCCTTGAGGTTGGGATGGATATTGCACCATTAGTCCTTAAAGGACTAACAAAGTAAAGGGTATAGGGATGATGGGTTTAACTCCCGTTAAGTGGGATTGGGCTTGCACAATGGTTTCGGGCCTTGGATTGGCAGTTTGGTATAAAATAAGCACAAGTATTTTAAGGCTTTTATATGCCTTGTCTTCATGGCTTATTAGGCTGACTTGGCCCAATAAAATGGGTCGAGTTGGCCCGATAAGTTTTCTTCGGTTTCGGCTCGGCTTTGACTTTGACTTTTGTCAGGGTTTACTTTTTGACTTTTGTTGATTTGACTTTGTCTTTTTTTACACTCTTTCCGTCCCGTGCTCGGTTTTGTCCTGTTTGGCTTCGTTTTTCATCCTTTAGTGAATATCCGGTTCCTGCACAGTACAAACACAAAAACAAGCATATTTATGGCATTTTATGTGCATTTTTGGTCGTTTAGGGTCGTTTTTAAAGGTAAAAGGTATGTGTAATTACACACATACCAAAATCCCCCATACTAAACTATTGCGTGTCCTCACGCAATGCTACAAGTAAGCACTTAGAAAACTAAGAATCTCGATCCCCCTCGACTAGTAACCTCAAAAAGTAGCTAAGTGTTCGTCCTCTTCCCCATTTTATTTACCACACATGGAACCTCCTCTTCCACTAATTTTGTCATGCATGGAACCTTCTCTTCCACAATTGCTACCTCAACTTCCAACTTTCCCCTAAAATCCTCCTTCAAAATTTTTCCGCCACTTACGCCATTTAGGACCAACAATCTTTCATTTGCTTATCATGAGATGTTTTGTGAACATTGCCAACACACCCAAGTGGTTTTCGAAAATCTCCAGGATGAGATGCGGTTCTACTCTATTACATCCTAGACCCATCTTATATTCTTTACTCATAATTACTAGATTAGGATCTTAGAAATTAGAATAAATCATAAGAATCTCTTGTCTTATTATTATGAATATTGTAATTCGGAACTAATCAATGTTTCAAACTCTTATCTTATTGTGCTCTCAAGAATTATATGTTAATTGTGATCAAAAAAATTTTTGTTGCTGAAAAAAAACCTACGGGTTTGACCTTTTTGGTCAGCCGGTTCCATTAACAACCAAAACCGATTCCATTCAAAGAACAGAACCGCGGACGCCAGTTCTACAGTAGCCACTTTTAGTTTTTGGCTTCTAACTTTTTCTTTTGCAGGTATTCCTTAACAAGGGGGAGCACATTTCTTCTTGTCTAACATTTTTTTTGCAGCTTATATGAAATATTTAGCACTTATCAAGGGGGAGCTTCCCACACATACGCATATCATTTCCAACTTATTAGATACCTCTCTATGTTTGCATCCTTTTTGTTTCGATAAAAAGGGGGAGAAGGGAAGTAAATCAAATAACATATTGAAAACGAACTTAAAACAAAATAAGTTTAACTAATTTACTTCCATTAGATTTTAGTTTTGTCATCAACAAAAAGGGGGAGATTGTTAATACAAATAAACTGATAAAAACGTTTATTTTATTTTACGATCTTTTCATGTTTTGTTGATAACAACTAGTAAAATCTATATGAAAGTAAAATACTAAAGTTGTTACTTTTCCATCTTTGGCAATACTTTGAATTACAAACAAAATATGAAAACCATTGTTTACATCATGTATAACATCATCCTTTGCAGCATATCTTAGGGTAATCTTACAAGATTACACATGATCTCTCAAGATTTTGCAAATCAAAATTCAGATTGTGTTACTGTGCGCCGGTTCTGTTCGACTATACTGGCCGGTTCTGTTCTACAATAGAACTGGCAGAATCGGGCTACAGTAGAAATTTTGGCTATAAATACCAAGTCATTTCTCATGTGTTCCTCATCCTTTTCCATCTTAAATTATCTAATCTACTAATCATTCTCTCTATTCTTGCAGAGTTTCTTTTAGCATGTTGTAGGTAATTCTCTTCAAACAAGAAATTACCAAACATCCCTTTTAAGACGATCAAGTTCCAAGAATCTTGTTTCGCATCTCCATATCATCTTCAAGATCAAATCGCTGAATCTTGTACATCATTTAGTAGTTGTAGTTGTATTCATCATCATTGTAAATTAAAGTGTAGTGTTGGGTTGATTCTACCGTGTGAAGAATCCGATATTTAGCTTTGTATCGTTAAAAGCATAAGCAACGTTGTGAGGCTTCTCCACCGGATAAAGGAGATTGGTGACTAATGTTTACGAACTCTCGAGTAGGTAACTCGGGTAGTGGAGTTGGGCAAGGAAGGTGTCCTTGTAGCCGAACCACTATAAATACTTGTGTCTCAGTTAAATTCTTCTAACTCTTACTTTACTTGTTTCTTTTATTCATACACCAAACATCAAGATTGCGGAAACTTCACATAGGATCATATCAAATTTTTGAAAAGTACAAGAAAACTATTTAACCCCCCCTTCTAGTTTTCAACACATTCGTTTAACACGGTTAGTTTACCTTGGTTGTTTGATTATTTTTGTATTATTACAATGGTTATGGGCTAATACCCTTGGGTATTATCCATTTTAATGAAGATTTAGTGTTTGGTTTGTTTAATCCTGATTGCTTAATTTATTGTTGTCTGTTTAATTATGTTTATCATTTCATACTTGTTTATGTGCTTGAGTATGCGACCCATCATTCAATTGGGTCTAGTGATACTGACAAAGTGATCTAGATACTGGGATGGCTCTCCATATCGCGTCTTATATATCTGGACCAATAGGATCATAAATAATGTCATATCTTTACTAATTGCTTAAGGGAATAAGTTATGCTAGCAGGTGACGTTTTATAACATTCTTATTCTTTTGGTAAAGACTAGGACAATGGACTACCGGTATATAAAATGTTAAACCTAGTTCTAATGATAAAAGGGGGGGTTTTCAGCTTGGGAGACTGGCACAGGTTTGGTGGCGACTAAAATCAATTCAATACACAATAATCATGCAAGAAGATAATCAGAAGATAAAAGAGCGGTCAAGCCAAATGATAGAAACTATATTAGCCATATTAAATCCGATTAAATGTTGGTTTATTTGTTTAGTGTAGTGAGTTCTTATCTCGAGGCGGCATATCATTCTTAAGACATAGGCGGTACTTCTTCCTAAGACCTAGACATGCTGAATCATGTCACAATTAACGCATCCGCATAAAGCATCCTTTTAGTTTAATTATAATCTATCTTAGGGATTAAAGCAATGGTGATCTTGTTAAACCCTAGCCCATCGGGACTTTACCCACTTACTGCTTGACGGCATTTTATATACTGGTAAACTGCCAGGCCAACTAAGCTTACTAATCTAAAGGCAAAGATAGAACATTATTTGTGATTCTATTGGTCCAGATATATAAAACATAATATGGAGAGCTATCCCAATATCTAGATCACTTGGTCAGTCTCACTAGACCCAGTTGAATGATAGGTCGCATATTCAAACACATAGGCAAGTATGAGATGATTAACATAATTAAACAATCAACGATAAATTAAGCAATCGAGATTAAACAAACCAAACATTGAATCTTCATTAAGATGGCTAATACCTGAGGGTATTAGCCCATAACCATTGTAATAATACAAGTATAATCAAACAACCAAGGTAAACTAACCGAGTTAACAAACGGTACCAAAAATTGAATGATTACAAGAGTATAGGAATTACACGATGTCTTCTATGGAATTAGTTTTGATGCTTGACCTTGGCTGCTCTTTGTCTCTTTAGAAAATCGAATTTTATGTTTATGGTATAGAGAATATGATTTAGCACATTGAAAACTCGTTTTTGAGTCTTCTATTTATAGTCTCTGAAAATGAGTAGATACGCCGTATTGAGTGAGGTTAATACGGCATATTGGGGTGAATTCCTTGGAGTGCGCGCTACGTTCATAATCAATCAATAATAACTGTTATCAATCACATTTATTGTAGGATCTTTGATTGTTTGACCAACTGGATACGGCGTATGTAGTCAGCTGGATATGCCATATTGGGTCTTGAATGTACGCATTTTCTTGTGAAGTTCAGGCGCCGATACGTCGTATCTTTTTTCATGGATACGGCGTATGTAGTCAGAAATAAGTAATCTTCAAATATCATCATTTAAGCTCCAAAATGTGTGCCTTTTAGCATGTCTTCACAATGTACTCCATAATTACTGCAATTATCAACTGTAAGCAATTAAGTAAAAAATTTGCAATAATTATATAGAAGTGGGTAATTTACTTGTGATAAATGATGCTATAAAAGTAATGTTATTTGATGACATCACGTGATTATTGTGTTTTGAATTGATTTAAGTCGCCACAAAACCTGTGCCAGTCTCTCAGGCTGAAGACCCCCTCTTTTATCAATAGAACTAGGTTTAGCATAGGTTTAACAATAATTAGAAATAACATGGAATTATTTAGACTAATTAGACAAAATAAAATACTGATAGAATATAAGGTTAACTTTCTCGCTCTTAGTGTTCGACACCATACTTACCAACGAAACTACATCTTTGACCGGGTACACTGCCCGTTAGAGTGTTGTTTTAGGATAAGTCGGCTAAATATAAATTTAAAACCTGATAATCATAAAATACAACCTACATGATAGCACATCAAGTTTTTGGCGCCGCTTCCGGGGAGTGAAAACTGTTTAATCTTTATTTTGTTAGTATTTTGTTTTTAACCCTTAATTAGCATAGCTTAGAATAATCTAATTGTTTAAACACTGATTAATTGTAATTAATTTCTGCATTATTAAATTTCTTCCAGTACAGTGTTCTGGTAGGACACCTGATACGGCATATTCACCAGTTGAATACGACGTATCTATCTTCCTGTACAGACACATCTTATTGATATTCTGCAGTCCATACAACGTGTTAATACAAATAAATCGGTTAAAACAAAACGTTTTTGCAATCAACTTAAACTAAGGTTTTATTAATGACAAAACATATTCATTCTTCCCAACCATTCTTCTCAAACATCTTATCATCTCAAAACATGATCTCCTTACTATTTTCCATCTTTGTAGAAAAACATGCAACTTGAAAAAGTATACAAATCTTTTAAAACCCTAACTTTACACAAATTAATCTTACACTTTTTAATTTAATTATTTCATTTTGTATATAATCAAATGCAACAAATCCAAGGAAAATCTCATAAGACTACACAAGATTTCTTAAGATTTTGCAAATCAAAATCCGGATTTAGTTACTGTTTGCCGGTGCCCTTAGTTTTGCAAGCCGGTGCCATTGGTAAACAGCACCGGCAGAACCGGCCTACAGTAAATTTTTTGGCTATAAATACCAAGCCATTTCTCATGTTTTCACACACCTTTCTCATACAATCTTCTCTCTAATCAACTAATCTCTCTCTCTCTCTAGCATCTCTTTCTAAATCTTGTGTAGGTAATTCACTTCAAGAAAGGAATTGCCAAATACGCGAAAGTTTCAAGCACGCCTCAAAAGTGCCTTGATCTTGATTCTTCTTACCTCATTCAAGAGATCATTTTGCTGTAATCTATTGTTGTATTGTTAGTTGTACATCAAGTGTAGTTGTGTTATTATCGATTCTCGTGTGTGAGAAATTCGGTGATCATCTTTGTAATCTTTAGAAGTGTACCATCGTTGTGAAGGCTTCTCCGCCAAGTGAAAGGAGCTCGGTGACTAGTGTTTAACAAACTCTCGAGTAGGTGACTCAGGGAGTGGAGTAGGGCAAGGAAGGTGTCCTTGTAGCCGAACCACTATAAATACTTGTGTCCCGGTGATATCTTTCTATTCTCTCTTTTCCTTTGCATCTCTTACTTCTTATCTATCTAATATCAATATCTAGATCACTTCACTAAAAAGTTTCAAACAAAGTATTTTATAAGTTTTTTAAAGACCAAAAATTTAGAAAACTATTCAACCCCCTTCTAAAAAAAAACTCTACCAAAAATCCTGTTTGCCCGTTTGCCGGTGCCATTCACTTTTCAAACCAGTTCCCTTCTTTAAATAGCACCGGCAGAACCGGCAGGACTGTTCTCGGGTATTATTATACGAATTTTTAAAATTTAAATCAAACTTTTCTCTCCTTGTCACATCACTTAGGTTCTAAGAGTAGAAGTTGACCCTTACAACAATCTCATTATTAGATTTTAACCAAATTAGGAAGCAAAACATTTAAGTCTAACACAATTCTCTTCTATAAATAGTACATCATTTTGCTCTTCTCCTTCATCTATCTCTCTTGTCATACCTTTTTTTCTCCCACAATGCCTAAGGAGAATATAAAAAAACTGAAAAATCTAAAACGAACCGCAATAATGAGTGTTAGGCCATGTTGCTTTAGCAATCCAAGAACCGCATCTCCTCCCTATCAACCATTCTCTCCACCATCGGACTACACATCGGGAGCTCCACCAACTTCTCCGATAATCTATCTACCACTATCTCTAATAAAAACTAACTCAAATGAAAATTGTTTGCTTACTCCTAAGACAACTCCTCCTCCATTGACTTCGTCCACCCCCACCTCCTCCCCACTGACATCAACTAACTGCAAATATCCCACTCACACTCAACTCAAAAACAAAAACGTCAAAAAAAAAAAAAAGCCTCAAAAGACAAACAAAATTCCATCTAAGCTCACCTCACCGGTAACTACTAACCTTGATCCCATTGAACTCTTGTTTGCTACTCCACCATCTTCTCTATCTTTACTTGATGTGCTAGGTGATCTTCCACCTTCAACAACAAATCCATCACCTCCTAGACCATCCTTTGCAACCATTGAACATATGGCGAATGAGCCACCTTCTATTTCTCCCATGAACTCCTGTTTTCCTTCGCCAAATCCGAAACTAGAACAAACACCTCCTCCACTCCCTCCTCAATGCTTGCCTCCTCCACCACCTTAATTCCCTCCTCTTTCGCCATTGGGACCTAACAACCCTTTTCCTTTGCTCACCCATGAAATGTTTTATGAACGTTGCCAAAGAACTCAAGTCTTTATCGACAACCTCCAAAGAGAAATGAGATTCATTCTCAATCACATTCTCAATCGCCTAAATGTCATAACTCACAATATCAAATAAATAGGACATTAAGTAGTAGAATAAAACTAAGTAGATTCAATAGGAATCCTTCGAATCTCTTGTTGTTGTATTGTCTTTTATGTTATTGTACCTGAATAAAGGCCATTTGTGTTTGAACATTTGTTATTTTCTTCAAAAATTATGTGTATAATTCATGGACTTTGACTTTTTTAAGTCAGCCGGTGCCCTTCTCTAACAAACTGGTGCCCTTCATTGTACAGCACCGGCTATCCGGTTCTATAGTAGGCTTCTCTATTTTTGGACCTCTAACTTTTCTTTATAGGTACTCACAAAGCAAGGGGGAGCATATCTCATTGTTTCTAACATATTTGTTTTGTAGCATTCATCAAGGGGGAGCTTTCCATCTTTATAATATCTCTACATTTTTTGTACATTTTCACTCCATTTTTGTTTCGACAAAAAGGGGGAGAAAGAAAGTGAACAAATCTAGATATAAATCTAAATCATCCATTTAACCTAATATGTTTTGTCATCAACAAAAAGGGGGAGATTGTTAATACAAATAAACCGGTTAAAACAAAACGTTTTTGCAATCAACTTAAACTAAGGTTTTATTAATGACAAAACATATTTTTATTCTTCCCAACCATTCTTCTCAAACCTCTTATCATCTCAAAACATGATCTCCTTACTATTTTCCATCTTTGTAGAAAAACATGCAACTTGAAAAAGTATACAAATCTTTTAAAACCCTAACTTTACACAAATTAATCTTACACTTTTTAATTTAATTATTTCATTTTGTATATAATCAAATGCAGCAAATCCATGGAAAATCTCATAAGATTACACAAGATTTCTCAAGATTTTGCAAATCAAAATCTGGATTTAGTAACTGTTTGCCGGTGCCCTTAGTTTTGCAAGCCGGTGCCATTGGTAAACAGCACCGGCAGAACCGGCCTACAGTAAATTTTTTGGCTATAAATACCAAGCCATTTCTCATGCTTTCACATACCTTTCTCATATAATATTCTCACTAATCAACTGATCTCTCTCTCTCTCTCTCTCTCTCTCTTGCATCTCTTTCTAAATCTTGTGTAGGTAATTCACTTTAAGAAAGGAATTGCCAAATACGCAAAAGTTTCAAGCACGCCTCAAAAGTGCCTTGATCTTGATTCTTCTTACCTCATTCAAGAGATCATTTTGCTGTAATCTATTGTTGTATTGTTAGTTGTACATCAAGTGTAGTTGTGTTATTATCGATTCTCGTGTGTGAGAAATTCGGTGATCATCTTTGTAATCTTTAGAAGTGTACCATCGTTGTGAAGGCTTCTCCGCCAAGTGAAAGGAGCTCGGTGACTAGTGTTTAACAAACTCTCGAGTAGGTGACTCGGGGAGTGGAGTAGGGCAAGGAAGGTGTCCTTGTAGCCGAACCACTATAAATACTTGTGTCCCGGTGATATCTTTCTATTCTCTCTTTTCCTTTGCATCTCTTACTTCTTATCTATCTAATATCAATATCTAGATCACTTCACTAAAAAGTTTCAAACAAAGTATTTTACAAGTTTTTTAAAGACCAAAAATTTAGAAAACTATTCAACCCCCCCCATCCTTTCTAGTTTTCCACACAACGTATCCTGTTCATCCAAACAATATGGGGTATTCTATAAATTCAATACTGCATACTGACATTCAACAGATTGATACGGCGTATTCAAATTAATTAAATACGGCGTATCGATCACCTGATTCAGTAGCAACTGTGATTTTTCGTATTCGATTTCCTGTTTTGTTTTCTGTGTTCTCTTCCCTGACGAACATCCTACTGATCATTTGTTCTTGTTCTCAGGAAACCATTTGATGAACGCTAAGAGAAGAATCACAATGGCAGAACCAAATCCAAAGGATTACATTTCTGTTACCCGAAAGAACTTCCTCTCAGAGGATAACAAGGGAAGAATGATCGATAAGAGTTTCTTTGAAATACAAGGGACATTTTTGGTAAAGATACGTGATAACACTTTCAATGGGACAATTGGAGAAAACGCGGTTGAACACATTGAAAATTTTCTCAAAGTAGTTGGAAAACTCAAAAAAAGGGCATAAGTCAGGATCGATTTAGGCTTAACGTCTTTCCTATCTCACTCTCAGGTGCCGCAAGTAAATGGTTCAAAAAGGAATGTGTTGGTTCAGTTACTACTTGGGAAGATTTGGTAGAAAAGTTCGTTCAAAAGTTCTACTGCCTTTCTTATAACAATGAAGAGATGGAAGCTGATGAAGATGATAACTCCGACGAAATGAACATTGTTGCTGAAATCTTTAAAATCGAAAGCAACTTATTTGACTACGAGACACATTTGTGCAAATCATTCGATGAATTCAACTATCTCCTCAAGATTGACACAAATCTATTCACTTTTGATGTCCAAAAAATCAAGACTTACGAGGAATATGAATACGAGTTGAATAATAATATGACATGGGGTCTTGAGGAGCCATGGTCGGATAACGGGGTATCATATCAACTGTGTGATCATATATGCGAACCATATCATTTCAAGAATGGGAAGGTTAAATGGCCAACATGTAGTTCAAATATTGATGTATTCTGTAACGGTAGAGAACTTCTGGGAATGGTTCGGGTAGGATACATGACTTATTTTCAAGATCACAAATGGCACGATAATTTGATTGATGGTGATTTAAAGGATGAGACCTTAATGCATAAGGCTAGATTTGAAGAGTCATGGGGGGATGCGGCTTCGGGCGTGGTGAAATTTTGAGCATGGTTAAAAAGTAACTTTGAGGACTTCCACAAGGTAGATTATGATGTATTGGTAAAATTGGAGGAATGCTGGTGGAAAGTAAATACTCATGAATGCTCCCTATTCACTCATTAGGAAAATCACATCCGAGGACCATATGAAAACACCAAACTTAAAAATACTTATGACCCTTATCTTGATATTAACTGTATATTTAGTAGGAATTATGACAACGCCGGTAATATTCAAGACAATCAGGGACCTAGTGAGCAACATCCCACTCATGATCCATCAGTCTGCCGGGTTAGAAGATACGAGATGATAAAGTACTCATTCGATGCTGATGATGAGTATGTTACCGTAAAGGAACACGAGTACTTCGACCATTCAAGAACCAACATTGATGCATGTCAAGCTTATTGAGAACTTTTTTGCATTATGGATGAGGGATGGCTTATGACAAAGGCTAAAGAGGAATGAAGAGAAGAAAAAGTCTAACTTAAAAACTGGCTGAAACAAAAGTGCTTTCCGGGAGACAACATGATAGTTAGTAATTTTTAATTGTTTGCTGAGTTTGTCTTCCCAGACCATGCATACGGTATATCGAACCTCTATTGATACGGAGTATGGACCTGTCTGTAGGTTATCAGTCCTTTAAATTCTGCATTTAAAACATTTTTATCAGATTGTCCATACGGCGTATTCATTTAATGATACGATGTATCTAGCAATCTGACCCGTATTTAGATAATTTTTATACAGATTGGAATACGACGTATCCTTGGGTTTGGGATATGGCATATTGGATCCCTGTACAGTATGTGTGTTTTTTGCATTATAACCATTGTAAAACCGAGATAAAAATGCACGTTTTGTCTTCTATAACTTTTATGCAGGACCTTGCTGTAAAGAAATCAACGAATTGGTAACTATATACTCTGGAAAAAGACATGTGTTGAACTCATACGGGCATTCTGACGCCTCTTCAACACACTTTTGCTCAAGAACTCAAATTGAAGAATTATCCTGAGCAAAATATCAGGGGAGTTCCTCATTCTAATTCTATTTCCCATTTTCTTTAACTGTTTTATTTATACAACAAGGACGTTGTATAATTTAAGTGGGGGGATGGAGAATTAGAACGCCTACTTATCCTTCTTTTTACAAATAATATGCTACATGCTTAAAATTATGCCTAATTTAAATTTTTTAGCATACTTTTGTAAAATTGCTAGTTACATGACCTCGCGCACAAATAACCCTTAATGACAAATTGTAAGAATTAAGCCTATTCTGTTTCCCAACGTTTATCAAAAATTCCACAAAAATTATGAGTGTGTCGGTGATGTAGTGGACTTTAGAACTTGGCTTGGTATATCACTCGAGACCACAATAATGAGTACTATGGATTTAAATGGAGTAACCTGTTTAACTGGTAAATTTCTAGGAATACACCAAAAAGCCTATATGTTGTAATATTAACTAACTACAATGGTTAGTTAGCCCTCGTATAACCCTTTGTTTACTCACACTATAAGAGTAAGATACCCCTAGAAAAACCTGTTGAACCATTCTTGTTTATCACCAAATGTTTATTTCGTTACACCTTTACACCTTAGCCTTCCCTATAGATTAAGCCTATTAATCAAAGTTGCTAGTTTCTTTTGTGTAAAGTTTTGTATTTCTTGTGTCAAAGTGAAATCTTCTATCTCTGGTTAGGTCGGGAAATTGCACAATGCAGTAGGAATGTAGAAGTATGTAGCTCGTGTATTTTGCTACTCTCCCAATTGTGTTTTATGTCCAAAGATGAAGTGTTTAAAGAAAAATTATTCGGATGAAATTATGATGGTGAAGATGGTGAAATTGCACCAGGAATTCATAGTGGTTTGTTAAAAAAAGAAAAAAAATGGAAAAATAGAAAATCACAGCAAAAAAGAGAAGGAAAGAATGAAGATAGTCGGTTCATTGAACTTAAACCGATAAAATATTTGGAGGATCGATTTTTCGTTGATATGTGGTAAAAATCAACGATGTATAGTTTTGTATAAGTGGTCGAATCACACTTGTCATGTAAAAGTAATGTATAATATGGATGCTTTGGAAAGTTTAACCGTTATGGGAACGCCAAATTAGTTGAGTATTATCATTCTATGATTGAGGACGTTTGTGTATAGTAATTAGAGTCTTTATCATGGACGGTCAGGAAAGTTACTAGAAACTACATACCTTATTTGTTCAGGCTTAATCTATTTATTTTGTGAATTTTATTTAACAGCAATTTATTTCCATTTCCTAACAACTAACCTTAGGTTTTACTTGAATAAGGATGAGATCGAATCATGCATGTCTATTCTGTCATTACGGCCATGTATCTGTAATTCAACCACCTTGTTGGTTTCTAACTTTTGGTAAAAGTTAGAAGATCCAAACCCTATATTACTCTTTTTCCTAAACCCTTGGTTTTACTCAAGTGGGGGGATTATGCAATCTTATATGTCTATTATGTGGTTACGGCCATGTATATATGTTTTGCACCCCTGCTAGTTTACGACCTTTAGAAAGAACTACTAATCTTATTCTTTAGCTTATTCGAGTTATGGTTTGAATGCAGTCACATGTGTTTATTCCATCATTACGGATGTGTATGTATGGTCTTTGTCACCTTTTATAGAATATTGGTATCAAATAGAGGTTCAAACGAGTGATCCAACCTGTAAAACCTAAAAATCTCAACAAATGTAAAATTACCAAAATACCCCTAATGCAAGAAAATCTATAAAAGCTTAAATAAACTTCAGTTTAATTACAGAAATTATGAAAATACAATATTTAGCAATTATGAAAATTTTTGTAAGGTCAAAATACTTTATGTTATACAATGAAAATAATTAAAATTATTATAAGTATATGTGCCGAATTTATATATGTATTTAATTAATTTATATATTACAAATTAATTAAATAAAATATGGATAAATATATAATAAATATGTAAATAATTAAATCTGATTTAAAACCTATTTTAAAGCCATGGGACTCGGCCAAAATCATTGTGTATATCTTTATTTCATTTTTTCATTTGTTAAATCATTAAAAACAAATGCACCAAAACCCTAAAATACCAAAGTGAATTATGAAGATATTCGGTTTGTTAAAAGCTTAAACCGATGGTATTATTTGAAGGATCGATTATTCATTGATACGTATTATAAATCAACGATGTAAAGTTTTATATCAAGTGGTAGATATCACCACTTGATTTTGTAAAAGTATGTATAGTATAGATGATTGGGTAGTTAACCGTTATGGGAACGCCAACTAAGGTTGTTTTTGTCGATCTATGATCAAGACGTTTATGTATATATTTTTGTGCCTTTATCATGGGAACGGTCGGGAAAGTATCTAGCAACTTGTACCTTATTTATTTGGACTTAGTCTACTTTTTTTGTATATTTTTATTTAACAACAATTATTTCCCTTTCCTAATCCCTAACCCTTAGGTCTTATTCGAATGAGGATGCGAGCAATCACATGTATCTATTCCGTCGTTACGGCCATGTATGTGTGATTTTGTCCTCCTTGTTGGTTTAATAGTTTTTGGAGAAAGATTAAAAGATCCATACCTTAAATCACTTTTCGTCCTAACCCTTGGTTTTACTAGAGTGAGGGAATTAAATGCAATCATGTATGTTTATTCCATCGTTATGGATGTATATATGTGGTTTGTCGCCCTTGCTGGTTTACAACTTTTGGTAAAGATTACTAGTCCTATTCTTTAGCTCATTCAAGTTATGGTTCAAATGCAGTCATATGTGTCTATCCCATCGTTATAGGTGTGTATGTGTGATTTTGTCACCTTTTTTGGAATATTGATATCGGTAGAGATTAGAAAGAGTGATCATATCCTTTAAGCCTTTTAAACCTAATTTACCTTTATAAACTTGTTACTCTTTATCTTTAGTGGGGAAGATGTGTATCCTTGCCAAACTTATGATAGAATACTCGTCACGACCGAGCAATTGAGCGAATTAGTTACATGTTACCACATAGATTAGTCGAGTGATTTGAGTGTTTTCATCTTTCTATTTCGTGAGGTGTTTGGTTGTGTACTTGTAATTGAACAAATAAATGCTTAACGGAAAAATCATTTGGGATACATTTTCATAAATTTCTAAAGGCTACTTGAGGACAAGTAGGATTCAAGTGGGGGGATATTTGATGACATCAAATAACGTTAATTTTATAGCATCATTTATCTCATGTAAATCACCCATTTTGTATAATTATTGCATCAATTGGTACTTAATTGTTTATATTTGAGAATTGCAGTAATTATGGAGTACTTTGTGAAGATTAGCTAAAAGGCACGCATTCTGGAGTTTAAACAAAGAAATTTGAAGAATACTGTTTTGACATCCAATACGCCTGTTAGCCTCAAAGTACTAAGTCAAACAATGGAAGTTCGGGATTCAACATTTGGTATCAAGAGCCTCGGGTGGATAGTGGTTGTTTTGTGGTTTTAATAAGCTCAAATCAAAAATTTTCGTGGCTTAATTCTCAAATAAGCTCACGACACAAAACATTTGTGGGGCTTATTGGTTTGTTTTTCTC
This sequence comes from Tanacetum coccineum, assembly GCA_026074375.1. Lineage (NCBI taxonomy): Eukaryota > Viridiplantae > Streptophyta > Magnoliopsida > Asterales > Asteraceae > Tanacetum > Tanacetum coccineum. Next base: position 34,444 of record BQNB010024550.1, on the reverse strand, counting down.
ACTTATTTCTTGCTTAATACGACGTATCCACCAAATTCCAGACACCAATTAATTAAAAACCTTAAAAAGAGTATTTAGGATTGCTTGATTAGATATATTTGATACCCTAACCAAAAAAAGATGAATTTCAGAAGACAATAATAGCTAAAGAGGTCAAGCAAAGCTACGTAATTTCCAATAAGAAACGCAACCTTGAAATTCCCCGTATCTTGATAATCGAATGATTTTTGTATCATATCTTTTAGAAACGTTTATTTACCTTGGTTTTATCATATCATGCTTGTAATAATTACACTGGAAAGGCTAATACCTTAGTATGATCCATGTTAATGAAAATTTTATAAATGTTTGGTTTGTTTTATATCGACAGCTTCTTGTTTATGTTTATCAATTCATACTTGTTTACGTGCTTTTGTATGCGACCTATCATTCAACTGGATCTAGTGATACCGACCAAGTTAGCTAGATGCCGTGATGGCTCTCCATATAGCGATTTATATATCTAGAATAATAGGATCACTAATAATGCCCTATCTTTACCATTGGTGTATGTTAACAAGTTGGGCTAGCAGGTGACCCGGGATCAACAAATAACGCACCGATTCCTTTGGTAAAGACTTGGACAGTGGACTACTAGAATATAAATTGCCATTAAGTAGTAAGTGGGCAAAGTCTCCATGAGCTAGGGTTTAATAAGATCACCATTATTAATCTCCTAAGATAGATTATAATCAGCGAATATGATGCTTTATGCGGATGCATTTAATTGTGACAGAATTCTACGTGTCTAGGTTTTAGGAAGAAGTAACGCCTAAATCTTGGAATGATATGCCACCTCGAGATAAGCACTCATTGCACTAAAATAAACAAACCAACGTTTTAATTGGATTAATCATGGCTAATACAGTTTTCTTATATTTGGCTAGACCGCTCTTCTATCTTTAGATTATCCGCTTGCGTGTGTTATTGTGTTTTAAATTGATTTAAGTTACCACCAAACCTGTGCTAGTCTCTTAGACGGAGAACCCCCTTTATTCGTTAGAATTAGGATTAAAATAGGTTTAACTTAGGTTTAACATAGATTAGAATTAACATAGTTTAAATTAACTTAATTTAGTTAACTAAAATATTGATAGAACTATAAGATTAACGCTCTCGTTCTTAGTGATCGACACCCTACTTACCAACTAATCTACATCTGATCAGGTACACTGCCCGTTAAAGTGTTGTTTTAGGTAAAGTCGGAAAAATATAATTGTAAAACTTGATAACTAAAATAACAACCTACACGACGACACATCAAAAAGCAATCATAGCACAAGATGTACAAACTACACATACAAGAATTAAAACTGTTAATACAAATAAACCGTAAAAACGTTTATTTATATTTTACGATCTATCTATGTTTTGTCGATAACAAAACATAAAATCATCGGAAGTAGAAAATAAAGTTTACTAGTTTTAAACCAATAGTTTTCTAACTCAACTATCATCTCATTTACCTCACACATCATATTTTACATATTTACTTTATTAGATCTTATAAAACATTTAAATACATTTTTAAAATAAAAATGTACAAAATAAGACCTAAACATATATTAGCAAAGTATACTCTAAAAGATATTTTATCTTTAAAAGAAAAATATTTTATACATCATGCACGACCTCAAAACATATCTAGACACGATTTTTTGAAATCTAAATTCGGATTTTCTGTCAGATGGCCGGTTCTCTCTAGTTGCACTAGCCGGTTCCATTGAGGTGATGGAACCGCCAAGAACCGGGCTACAGTATTAGCCGATTCTATTACTTTGCACTAGCCTGTTCTATTGAAGCAATGTAACCGGTAGAACCGGGCTACAATATCTCTTTAGCCTATAAATACCAATCCATATCTCTTGTTTTAGGCATCAATTAGAATAGCTTTTCCACTCACATATTCAGCTAACATCTGATCATTGATCATGATCTTTTTCATTTTAGTGTTTTGGTAAAGTTCTTAATAGGAGATGTTTTACCGACTTTAGGATATGAGATCAAGCAACAAGGAAGAATTGTAGCACGCATCTCTCATCCTTTAAAGATCTATATACTGATCTCCAAGCATCATCAATCATCATAGATTATGGAGTTATGTATTATATTGTGTTTAGAACATTTGAGAAAATGTAATACATTTGGTAGGATTCGTAGGGTCGAATCTATCGTTGTTGTAACTTAATGATTGCTTAGCACCTACTAGAGGGTAAACATTGAGGGGTTTTGTTCCTCCATGTTGAAACACGGTATTTAGCTTAGTACCGTATAAAGGGTAAGCGAGTGATGATTTGATTCTACCTTGTGAAGAATCCGATATTTAGCTTTGTACCATTAAAAGGTGTAAGCGACGTTGTGAGGCTTCTCTGCCGGTTGAAGGAGTATTGGTGACTAGTGGATTCAAACTCTCGAGTAGGTGACTCAGGGAATGGTGTAGGGCAAGGAAGGTGACCTTGTAGCCGAACCACTATAAATATCCGTGTCTTATATCCTTTATGCTTTATGATTTATATTTATTAATCGTCATAAACAAATAGATCTACAACAACTAAACAATTAAATTAAAATTTTAATTGGTAAAACTATTCAACCCCCCCTTCTAGTTTTCCACAATTGGTATCAAGAGTAGGTTATCAAAGCTTTTAAAATAAATTGTATTTTAAAATCTTTATAAACCGATCAAGTGAATTTTGAAAAATACAAAATTAGATCTATTTGTATTATATAACTTTTCTTGTATAAAGGTTATGAATGAAAGATCATCAAATGATCTCGGCTCCTTGATGGTCTTTTCCAAATCACAATAAGGTACATCATATCTCTCTTCTCTCTATATGAAATGTCTTGGGTTCCAAAAGCCTTTTTGTGTCCATATGAATCTTCTGGACTGGGCAGATATTCAGACTAAGCCCAACAAGCCGGTTCCACCGGTTCCATGTGAGAAAGGAACCGGTCAGGCTCAGCCAATGGAACCGGCGGGCTCAGTTGAATATCTCATTTTCTTTAGGGCTTAAAATGAATTAATTGGGCTAAAACATAAATTTCAAAATCCTTTGAGGATGCTTCAAAAGAATTTTTTTCTTTCAAAATTTTTTGGATCATGATTGTCGGTCACGGGACTAAAACGCTAAAATGTACATTCTTCTCTTATCTATTTGTTTGACATTTTGTATCTTTGCTCGTAACGTGATCTTTGTGGTTATTCTATATTTGTGTCCTTGTCATATGAATCTAGCACATCTTGACATAACTCTTTCGTGATGCAATAATAGCATATTCCCTCCATCAAAAATCTCTTCATCTATCAAAATCACCAGCTTGGTATTCTCTTTAACCGATCCCTCAAATTTTTGGTTTATTTCACCTTCTTTACATTCACTTCTCGCACATAAAAGTATGTCATCTAAATTCCTTCACTTCCTCTTCCTCCTCTTTTCGCAATGTCATGATCTGTAAAACCTAAAAATCTCAACAAGTGTAAAATTACCAAAATACCCCTAATGCAAGAAAATTCATAAATGCTTTAAATAAATAGCATTTAGTGTTAGGACATGTAAAACCTAAAAATCTCAACAAGTGTAAAATTACCAAAATACCCCTAATGCAAGAAAATTTCATAAAAGCTTAAATAAAATTCATTTAAGTGTTAGAAATTATGAAAATACAATATATGGCAAATATGAAATTTATGTAAGATGAAAATACTTTATATTATGTAAGAAAACTAATTAGTATTTGTATATATATATTTAGCCGAAAATAAGTATATTTAATTACTTATATTATACAAATTAAATATAAAATAAAATAGGATAATTATAAAATAATTTAGGCAAAGTCAAAACCTGATTTTATCCCTTTGAAAAACCCAAAATCTCGGCAAATATTCCTAGTATAATTCTCTTATACATTTTTCATTTGTAAACTCTTAAAAACAAATGCACCGAACCCTAAAATAATAAAAGAGGCGGCATACAATTTTTCCAGGGTTTGTGCGATTTTTCTAAGATCATTTGAAGGCTAAGGAGTGTGGGAAAAATAGTGGGAAGCTTGGGAAGTGCTTGGTTCGATTTTGATTATTGTTTTGGGTTCGAAAAGCTCTACTGGGTTCATAAATTCATAAAATCACTAAAGATCATCAAAGGTAATTTTATAACTCATGTTTCATCATATTAATATGTTATATACCTGGGAAAAATGTTCATGCATTTTATTTTGATTTTATAAATCAAATCATATTCGAAACCCTAATTTTGGATTAAATATGTAATCGGCATTTAAACTATTTGTAAAATTCATTTTATATTTTTCTAAGGTTTTTCATATCACATATAACTCAGATAAATTGTTGGAAAAATTTAGAAGTGATTCGAATAATTATTGGGGATTTAAGTGTGTTTGCCGATTTCGAAAATAAGGGAAAAAGGAAAGAAAATTGTTAAAATGAATTAGGGTTAGGGTTTTGTTATTTTTTCCAGGTGTAATTAATGCCAATTATTGGGAAATAATTGTGTTGGTGATTGGGAAGAATTATATTAGGGTTTTGTTGATTTATTTTGTTTGCCGAATTGATTTTAGAGGTATAAGGACTTGTTTTGTAAATTCTGAAAAGTGGAAGGTTTGGTTAGTATTTAATGTATAAAGTATGATTTTGTCATATTTGAATCTATAAGGGCTTGTTTTGTAATTATGGATAATTAAAGATAATGTTTAAGTAATTAATAAACCAAAAGGACTAAATATGTAAATTATGTAAAATTAAGGGTTTGACTTGTAAATACATAAAATGGAAGGTATAATCTGAATAAAATAAGAAACTTTGATATTTACACTTTTAACCTTGAAATTTGTTGATTTTGCATATTAAACCCTAAAATATGGAAAGTTGTCATATTTAACCCTAAGCTTGTAAGGTTGGCATATTAAGTCCCTAATCTATTTAAAATACTTAATAGAATCTCAAATGATGAATATTACTAATTTTGGAAACTTACTAAAAATGGAAAGTTACTAAAAATGGAAAGTTACTAAAAATGGAAAGTTACTAAAAATGGAAAGTTACTAAAAATGGAAAGTTACTAAAAATGGAAAGTTACTAAAAATGGAAAGTTACTAAAAATAGAAAGTTACTAAAAATGGAAAGTTTCTAAAAATGGAAAGTATAACTTAAATGAAAGGTTTGTAATTCGAATTCATCATTTCTTTAGGTTCGGTCAAGAGGGAGTGATTTTGATATTCCTGTGGTGTTTTCTTTGATTATTGCTTTGCTTCGGAATAAGGTACGGATATTCTTAATACCTACACCTCTTTACCATTATTATGATTTATGCGTTGCTTCGTTCGTTCCGTTATTCGTACAGATATTCTGACCTTATCGTTAAGGTTTCTCATGACATATTCCTCTCTATCTTTGATTACTTATGATTGCTACATTTGCTCTGAGCCTTTTATCTTGGCTTTCTTATATGATCTGTCATTATGTTCTATTTGAACCCTGCTATGCAACCTTTGATATTTGAACCTTTGATATTTGAACCTTTGATATTTGAACCTTTGACATTGAACCTTTGCTATGATCCCTTTGAAATGAACTTTGATATGACTTTGCTTTGAACCCTTCAGTTTGAGAACCAAGCCACTATTTGTTTCCTAGCCATGAAGGTAACATGGCCGTGTCATTGATGCACCTTTGGCATGACTCATGTGTGAGTGAGTGATTTCTCGCACCGTCCCCCATTTGATATTATATGTGCACTATGAAGACTATTATTTGTTTAAGGGGCGTATGGATGCATCCTAGATTTGTTTTGTATTCGATGGATTATGACATATGATATTTGGATATTTGGTGACTGATGATTGGGTGCAATCCACGTCTTTCACAACAGACTTTGGAGCTCATGACTCCATGGTCACTTTGATATGATTTGTTTGGGCTTGGTGATTGAACTTAACCTAATTTGATTTTCTGATTCATCTTACCTTACCCTATGATTTGATATTCTGATTTGTCTTATCTTATATTTGTATCCCTTTGATCATGTCTTGTGATATCCTTTGTACCTTTGTATCATATCCTTTGATTTCCGTTATCTTTTGCATTCGATTATATATATATATATATATGTTCACTGGGCTTTGTAAGCTCAGCCGCACTTTCTTTTCCTGCGGCAGGTATCTAAGCTAGGAGCTGGGGTTTGCTTTTGAGTTATGAGTGCTGAGTGTGGACTACCCTAGAGATCTTACCTTTGATATGCGAATTGTTTCTTTTCAAGACATTTGTTATTTCGTTTGGATATGTTTATCCTTTGAGAACTTATGTACCTTAAGTCGTGTTGACTTATTTCCTTTGGTTATTTATTTAAGACTTCCGCTGTTTATGCTTATGTTATGATTGTGTATGCTTTTGATGTCACACCATATTTGTAATACTTCTACCCTTCTGGGTCGGGGCGTTACAGCGGCGCACAACAAGAAAGTGCGGCGGACTTGCAGACTTCAGCTTGCGATTTTGCATTCTTTTCTTGGATCTTGATCTCTAATATGCATAAACACTTGAGTTTTACTTCTTTTGATCTTAGAATGTCTTCTAGTGAACCTGTATATGTTTTATGCTAAAAAGTACCAAAAGCTCATGAGAAATGATTAGATATAAACAAATAACGCCACCCAAAACATGTATAATTTAGGCGTTATCAAATCCCTCTACACTTAGCTATTGCTTGCCCTCAAGCAATCAAAGCGAGAAAATAAAATCTTTGATCGTGACGTGGAGAAATCTGATTTATGATTTTAAATAAGTGTTTACTGATTCATTGATTAAGGCAAAGACATATAACAGAGCACCTCACAAAGGAAAGTGTTTGATTTTTCTAATTCACACAAGCACTCAGATAGGGTTTTATATTTAAAGAGAATCACTCATATGCACAGACATAATTTAGATATCTACCATATGCTTGTACTAGACACATAAACATGACTGAGGCGGTGCAGAGATCTCGACAGAATTATCAAGGAGACAAAATACTTGATGCGATCGTATAACTTGTATTTGATCCATGTGCCAAACTTCAGCCTTATACTTTTGATTTTTTTTTCATGCCAGGCTGGCACAGAACTTCTTCAAACTTCTTTATTCGAGCTTTTTTTTCTACTCTTGATTTTGATACTTCTTTGACTCTTCAACGGAATAACACTAAAAGGGAGTGCTTGCAGATAATGGTGTTACATGGGAATTTATTTTACCTCTTATCATACGACTTTGTCTATAAATTAACCTCACTGCGGTCAATGTAAATGATAATCAAGCACAAGTTCTAGAGCAGACTAAATTACCGGCTCACTCATATAATTTTCAACCAATATCACTGTTCCAGAAAAAGTGACAAAGACCATATGTACACATCTGTAACGACGGAATAGACACATATGACTGCAATCAAACCCTAACTCGAACAGGCTAAAGGTATCAATTATCTTAGGTACCAAAAATGGGTACCCGAATTTATAAGGCTTAAATTCTTACAATTTTAGTGGGTTGAATTTGTTCTAGCTATAATGTCAATCCGGTTGGATTTGCCTTAATTTCTAAAATTTTCTAGAAAATATCAGTTAAAAATGTCAGGGCAAACATGGAGGGATATGATTAAATTTTCCTATTTTGCTCCCCTCCACACTTAAGTTGAACATTGTCCTCAATGTGATAAACTGATAAACAAGATAAAATAGGGAAATTTTAAGATTGTTACTTGTAAAGATAGTTATCTTTGAGCGTCTTTCTTCATTCTTTCTGATTTAGGCTGATTAAGCTATATTACCTGCATAAAAAAATAAAAAAGTAAACACACAAAAGCATACAAAAAGAAAAATGTTTTTTAGATAAATAAAGGATATTAGTGGAGAGGGAACTCCTCCACACTTAAGTAAAGCACGGGTTGCCTCTCGAGAAGCGATTAATTTTTAGCAGAGTCATTAGCTAGACTCGTACTTCGAAGTTCATTCTTTGGGGAAGAAGGGAGTGACTGCTTCCCTTGTGTTATTATATTCTTCTTCTTCATGGTATAACTTAAGTAGGTGACCATTGACAATAAATGTTTTTTCATCTTTTCCATATAGTTCTACATATCCAGAAGGATATTGGTGTTTTACTACGTATGGTCCTAACCATCGAGATCTAAGTTTTGGTTGTTTGAATTTATACTTCGAGTGAAAAAGCAGAACCTTGTTTCCATGTTTAAATTCCTTTCTTATTCTTAGTTTTCTATCGTGCTAGATTTTGTTCTTGCTTTGTATAGACGAGAATTTTCATAGGCTTGATGTCTAAATTCGTCCAATTCATGTAACTGAAACATTCTTTTTTTCTCCACCAGCAATGAGATCAGGGTTGCAATTTTTAAGTGCCCAATATGCACGGTGTTCGATTTCAAATGGTAAGTGATAACTTTTTCCATATATGAGTTTGTAAGGTGTGGTACCAGTCGGTGTTTTATAGGCAGTGTGAAAAGCTCACAGAGCGTCATCAAGTTTTCTTGACCAAATAGATAGGTTGTCTTTAATAGTTTTTTCAAGAATTCTTTTAAGTACTTTATTCGTGTTTTCAACTTGACCACTTGTTTGAGGGTGGTATGATGTAGAAAAACTGTAGTTGACTCCATATCTCTTCATAGTCTTTTCCATTATTTTGTTGCAGAAATGAGTACCTCGGTCACTGATTAAGGCTTTGGGCATTCCGAAATGGCTAAAAAGTTTTTTCAAAAAGGTGATTACTACTCGAGCATCATTAGTTGGTAAGGCTTGAGCTTTGGCCCATTTAGACACATAATCAACAGCGACTAATATATATTCAAACTTGTGGGATTTTGGGAATGGTCCCATAAAGTCAATATCTCATATATCAAAAATTTCACATACTTGTATATTGTTTAAGGGCATCTCATCACGCTTTGGTATATTTCTGGTCTTTTAGCATTCTTCTCAAAGGCGAACTAGAGTATGAGCTTCTTTTATGATTGTCGGCCAGTAAAATCCTGAGTCTAAAACCTTTTTAGCAGTTATGTTTGGTCCATAGTGTCCACCAGTGGGTCCATGCTGACACTGATCTAAAATGGTTCACATTTTTTGATCAGATATACATCGTCTAATCATTCCATTAGAACATACTTTGAAAAGATAGGGTTCTTCCCAAAAATAGTATTTGAGGTCAGAGAAAAATTTCTTCTTTTGTTGATATGTCATCCTTTTCGGTATAATTTCTCCTGCTAAATAGTTTGCAAAGTCTGCAAACCATGGTTCATTACTGGTGTCAATTATCATGAGGGTTTCTCCAGGAAAGTTATCATTGACTTCACTGTCATCACTTGTTTCATTGTTTCCAATTCAAGATAAATGGTCGGCAGCAACATTTTCTGTACATTTTCTATCTTTGATTTCTATATCGAATTCTTATAGGAGCAGAATCCATCGAATGAGACGTGGTTTTGCGTCTTGTTTCTTAAATAGGTGTTTAAGGGCTAAATGATCGGTATGGATAATTGTCTTTGATAGGATAAGATAGGATTTGAATTTATCGAATGCGAAAACTACAACCATAAGTTCTTTTTCGGTTATGGTGTATTTTTGTTGCGCTAGATTAATAGTTTTGCTTGCGAAATGAATTGGGTGAAAGTTTTTACCATCTTTTTGACCTAATATGGCTCCCACTACGAAATCACTTGCATCACACATAAGTTCAAATGGAAGGTTCCAGTTTAGGCTTACTATCACAGGAGCACATGTGAGTTTCTCTTTCAATAATTCAAATGCTCTTTGACATTCATTGCTGAATTCAAATTGAGTATCTTTTTCAAGCAGCTTAGTTAGCGGTCGGGCAATCTTCGAGAAATCTTTTATGAATCGTCGGTAAAAACCGGCGTGTCCAAGGAAGCTTTTAATACCTTTAATATTAGTAGGAGGTGTGAGTTTTGAAATTACGTTGATTTTTGCTTTGTCAACTTCAAGTCCTGCACTAGACACCTTGTGTCTAAGCACAATTCCTTCTTTAACCATAAAGTGACATTTTTCCCAATTAAGGACAAGATGAGCATCTTTACAACGTTGGAGCATTTTATCAAGGTTGTTTAAGCACTTATCAAAAGAGTTTCCAAAGACTGAGAAATCATCCATGAATACTTTGATTGATTCTTCGATCATGTCATGAAAGATTGCCAGCATGCATCTTTGAAGAGTGGTTGGGGTATTGCATAATCCAAAAGGCATTCTTCTGTAAGCATATGTTCCGAAACGACAGGTGAATGTTGTTTTTTCTTAGTCCATAGGGTTTATCGGAATTTGAAAATATCCAGAAAAACCATCGAGGAAACAGAAGTATTTATTTCCTGCGAGTCTTTCCAACATTTGATCCATAAACGGTAAAGGGAAATGATCTTTAGCAGTTGCTTCATTGAGTTTATGATAGTCGATACAAACTCGCCAACCCGTAATGGTTCTTGTTGGGACAAGTTCATTGTTTTCGTTAGTGACTACTGTAATACCGCCCTTTTTTGGTACACAATGAATAGGACTAACCCAAAGACTATCGATAATTGGATAAATAATACCGGTATCCAAGAGTTTCATAATTTCTTTCTTAACAACTTCTTGCATGTTTGGATTTAATCTTCTTTGTTTCTGAATAACTAGTGTCTTGTCATCCAAGAACTGGATCTTGTATTTACAAAATGATGGACAGATGCCAGGAATGTCTGTCGTCTTCTAAGCAAATGCCTGCTTATGCTTCTTTAGACCAGATATTAGTATGTTTTTGTTGTTGGCAAAGAGTTGAGACGATATGATCACAGAAAGGAGAGAGGGTTCTTCCAAAAATACATACTCTATGTTATCAAGAAGAGTTTTGAGTTCAAGATCCGTAGGTGGTTCTTCTAGGGATGTTTTGATCTTGTAATCTGTGTTGATGATGATTTTCTCAAATTTAGGTCCTTTTTCAGTTTCACTTTTGGAATTTTCATCGGTAGCCATTGCCATGAATTCATCGAATTCAACAAAAAGTTTTTCTTCAAGAATGATTCCTTCTATTGAATGTAATATTTGACTTCATTCATCGAGAAAAGCATCAAAATCTTCTTCTAAGATTTCATCTATAATGACGATACTAAAGCATGTGTCATCATTCGAATAAGAGTGTTTAATTGCAGAGTCTATATTAAAAATCATTCGTTTAGTTCCAACTCCGAGAGTGGGTTGTTTTTGTTTAACTCGAATTACTGCATCAGCGGTGTGAAGAAATGGTCGTCCCAAAATTAGGGGAATTTTGCTATCTTCTTCCATTTCTAAAATAACGAAATCGACAGGAAACGTAAATTTACCAACTTTAACGAGCATATTTTCAGCTATCCTAACAGGGTATTGGAATGATCTATCGGCTAATCTTACACTCATTTTGGTGGGTTTAAGAGTTCCAAGAGAGAGTTTTGCATATAGGGAGTACGGCATAAGGTTAATGCTTGCACCAAGATCGGCTAAGGTATTGCAAGAGAAAGCTTTGTTAAAGTTACAAGGAATAAGAAAACTTCCAGGGTCTCCAAGTTTTGGCGGGACTTTATTTTGAATCATTGCTGAGCTTTCTTTGCTTAAAAAGGCAGCAGAGATTTGTTCAATTTTGTTCTTGTTACTAATGAGATCTTTAAGAAATTTGCCATAGTTAGGCATTCCGGCTAAGACGTCGACAAAAGGTACTTTAATTCGGACGGCACGAATTATGTCTACTTAGGCGTTGAGGATATGGAATTTTTGGTTTGTAAGGTTTTGGCGTTGGAGTTTCTTTAGTTGGTTTTGGAGGTTGAGGTTTTTGTTGTGGTGTAGGTTCTTCATCTTCATCATCACTGTCAAAAATTTTAGCATGTTCTTGTTGTTCGTTCGGATTTATGGGTGAATCATAAGTTTTACCACTTCGTATAAATATAGCATTTACATGTTCATTATGAGATTGTGGTGGTTGATAGGCTTTAGAGTGGTCTCCTCGTAGGTTTGGTTGAGTATTTCTAGGAAGTGATCCAGAAGGTCGACCAGATTGCTTCTCAACGAGTCTATCAAACTTAGTTTCAAGGTTTTGGATTGAAGCTTGGTGATTTTTGGCTACTGTTTTGAGCTAAGCTTTGAGGTCCATAAAAGTTTCTTTGACAAAAGCATTTATTGATTGTTGAGCTTTCATGAAATCATTGAATTTTCTCTGAAGATCATACGATTTATCATCAATGTTAGATCGATAGTTGTCTCGGATGTAATCAGTTCGTTCGTTTCAACGCCAGTTATCACGATTAGAATTACGGTCGCGATAATCATTGTAAAAACGTGTCTTACAGAAGGTTTGCATGAATTTTGCTTCCTCTTCCCTAGATATGGGAAGGTCATCATCATTTTCTTTTGAAGTTGATTGTTTTGATTGCGAATGGAGTTCTTTATACTGAGCATCCATCTTCATAGTCATAGCATCCATTCGAGCCATAATTTTTTCAGTATCAATTTTACTGGGGCCTTCATCAGCAAAAGCAACAGTTCGTTTAATCGGTTTTGATTTTTGATTTTTAGCCCAATCGAGCTTGAGTAGGACTTTATCTTCCAGGAGTTGATAAGCTTGATTTGGAGTTTTGTAAAGAAATATACCACTGGCTACAGCATTGAGAACTTCTTGGGTAGTTTCGCTAAGGCCGTGATAAAAGATTTTGATTATTCCACCTTTAGGGAGATTGTGTCCATGACAATTTCTGAGCATTTCCTTCATGCGTAACCAAGCATCAGTTAAGGTTTCACCTTCATGCTGGGAAAAAGCTCTAATTTCTTCTAAGAGTCGATCGAATAAGATTAGGGGAAATAATTTACTAATAAAAGCGGTGCGAAGTTCGTTCCAATTTTTGATAGTTCCTTCGGAAAGTTCGTCTAACCAAGTTTTTGCATCTCTAGTGAGCGATAAGGGAAACATCATTAAGCAAACAGCTTCATTTTCGGTATCTCAATATTTGAAGATGTCACAAATTCCAAGGAATTCGTAAACGTGTTTGTGAGGATCTATTTTATTTCTACCATCAAATTGGTTTCCTTTGACAAGGGTCAAGTGGTTACCTTTAATAGCAAATTCATTTGCAGTTGCAGGAAGAGTGATTGCAGAACCGGGAGTTGGAGCAACAACACGATCGGCAGCCCACATAGGTTGATCATCCATTATATTACGACTTAGAAGTTCAACAAAGTGTCAAAAATAGTTGATGTCGGAAATTAGCGGGTAAACAATTTTAGGGTGTTGAGGTGGGTTGTTTCTTTGTTCAAATGGGACTCTTCTATTTTTTTGGTGAAGTCTTCGATTCAGAGTTCGTTCTAGTTCAGGTAGTGGTTCAACAAGTTCAGAATTGGAAGCACGTGTATGCATCCAAGGAAAGTAAGATTTTTTGATTCAGGGTCAGTTTGCGAGAAAACTGTACGGCGATTTGAAAAGAAAGGGTTGGGGTAAAATAATTTTCCAGAATTACTAAGAACAGCTTTGAAATCCTCGGCAACGACGCTAAAAACTTTGATGTGTTTCAAAAGCTTTAAAATTATAATACTGATTTCATCGGTTAATACTATTAGGGAAACACACGGGTAAAAGTATAACCCCCGTTTATAGTATAGATTTTTAGGGTAAGACCAGGTCGATCCACAAGGATCTGCGTAGTGTTTAAGTAAGTAAAAAATAGATTTTAACAATTGCGAGAAATAATATTTGATTAATCCAATAATAATGAAAATGACTACTCGGATAGTTGAAAATAACTTATAAGTGATAGTAATGATTATGACCCGAAAGGTGGAACACATTAATTCATAAAAAGTATTTTCTCGTCAGAAAACATTTTCATAAGTTAAATCAGTTAACTCAAGACTTATAATTAGTTCACTAGATTAAATGTGTCACTCAAATGATCCGGTGACTATTATATCAAAACTTATTTCGCTTATCAGTTACGAAAGTGGATTACTCGGCAGAGACGATAAAGATCATAGACAAACCTTTAAAACCATATAGATCATAACGGGTCTTTCGACCTATACCGATATGAGTATATAATCTAAGTGATAAGCAAAACTGACAAGATAAGATATAATAGGATTACAACAAAAGCTTAATATTAATAGGATCAAGATCATACCAAACACTTATTCATTACCATAATGTCACCGAGTAGTCATGAGAGATTTAGCCTCTCATGGCTATGAGGTTCATAACATGAGATGATTCAACATGAATTTCCATTATTCTAAGATACTAGGATGATATTCTTCCTTGTTCTTGATTATTTGATCTTGGATCTTCAAAGAATGTGGTGTTTGTGGTTTAAGGCATGATTTGAGGAGAAGATTGTGTGTGTGATGAGAGGAATGGAATTGTTGGATTGAATGAGGAATGATTTAAGAGTGAAAATTCGTCCTCTATTTATAGGCTGAGGAATGGGCAAAAGTATGGCGGTTTTGGAAATTTGTGCGACGCACTTGGTGTTTTAATGCAGGAGCATTTAATTCTTCATTTAATTCTTCGTAATTAAGTACGGAAGTGCGGCGCACTTTGGTTATGGAGCAGAAGTTTTGGAGAGTTAATGCTCTTGTTTAACTGAGACTTTAATTCTTCTGACTTTGGGGAGAAAGTGCGGCGCACAATGGTAAAGTGCGGCGGACGTAGGAGACTTTGAAGAAGTACGGCGCACAACAAGAAAGTGTGGCGGACTTGCAGACTTCAGCTTGCGATTTTGCATTCTTTTCTTGGCTCTTGATCTCTATTATGTGTAAACACTTGAGTTTTACTTCTTTAGATCTTAGAATGTCTTCTAGTGAACCTGTATATGTTTTATACTAAAAAGTACCAAAAGCTCATGAGAAATGATTAGATATAAACAAATAACGCCACCCAAAACATGTATAATTTAGGCGTTATCAATGAGGATTGAACAATACTTTTTGATGACTGACTATTCCTTATGGGAAGTTATCTTGAATGGAGATGCACCTATACCAACAAGAACTGTTAAAAGAGTTGAAGAAGTAGTAACTCCTATCTCTGCAGATCAGAGAGTAGCAAGGAAGAATGAGTTAAAGGATAGAGGTACTCTTTTGATGGCACTCCCAGATAAACATCAATTAAAGTTTAACATCTACAAAGATGCTAAATCTTTAATGGAAGCAATAAAGAAAAGGTTTGGAGGCAACAAAGAGACAAAGAAAGTTTAGAAGACTCTTCTTAAACGACAGTATGAGAACTTTAATGGATCAAGCTTAGAAGATCTTGATCAAATACATGATAGGCTTCAAAAGCTTATCAATTAACTGGAAATTCATGGAGAATCCATCTCACAAGAAGATGTCAATCTGAAGTTTTTGAGAAGCCTGCCTTCAGAATGGAAGACTCACACCTAAATTTGGAGGAACATGTCTAATTTGGAGAAATTAAGCCTGGATGATCTCTTCAACAATCTAAAGATCTATGAAGCTGAGGTTAATGGATCATCAAGTTCAATCTATAATACATAAAACATAGCTTTTGTGTCTTCTAGTGGAACTGGCAGCACTAATGAGCCAGTTAATGCTGCTCATTGTGTTACTGCTGGTAGTACTCAGGATCATGGTTCTACTTTATCAAACATGAATAGTTTGAGTGATGATGTGATCTACTCATTATTTGCCAATCAGTCTAACAGTCCACAGTTAGACAATGATGATTTAAAGCAGATTGATCTAGATGATTTGGAAGCAATGGATCTTCAATGGCAAATGGCTATGCTCACCATGAGGGCAAGAAGATTCCTCAATAAGACTGGAAGGAATCTAAGTGTTAATGCAGGTGATACTATTGGCTTTGACAAAACAAAGGTAGAATGCTACAATTGCCATAGGAAAGATCACATTGCAAGGGAGTGCAGGGCTCCTAGGAATCAAGATAATAGAAACAGAGAACCTGTAAGGAGAATAGTACTAGTGGAGACAGCTACATCAAATGCTTTAGTGTCTCAGGTTGATGGATTTGGCTATGACTGGAGTGACCAGGCTAAAGAATTACCAATAAACTTTGCTCTTATGGCATATTCATCCTCAAGATCTTCAAGCTCTAAAGGTTCAGACACTGAGGTATCCACTTGTACTCAAGAATGTTTAAAATCTTATAACACCCTCAAAGAACACTATGATAAATTGGTAAGTGATTATAGAAAGTCTTAGATAAGTGTAGCATCTTATAAAGTTGCTCTTGAATCAGTAGAATAAAGACTAGAAGTTTATAGAAAGAATGAGACAATTTATGAGGAGAATATAAAGATTTTAAATATTGATGTTAAGTTAAGAGATAAGGTATTAGCAGAGCATAGACAGAGATTTGAAACAGCAGAAAAAGAAAGAGATGAGTTAAAACTTAAATTATAAAATTTTCAGAACTCATCAAAGAATTTAAATAATCTGTTAGATAGTCAAGTGAGTGCTAATAACAAGTTAGGTCTAGGGTATGATAACCAAGTGGGTGATAAAAACCAATCTGTTGATGAAAAGGTTAGTCGGGATGATGAAAAGAACAAGTCAGGTGAAGGATATCATGTTGTTCCCCCTCCTTTCACTGGGAACTTCATGCCCCCTAAATTTGAATTAGTTCTTGCTGATACCAATGAGTCTGTGTTTACTCAGTCAGCAACTAGTGTGCCTGCAGTTGTGCCTAAAGTAGAGGCTAGTAAAGAAAAGCATGTGTCTGTTAGGAGAGAGAATAGTCCCCCAATTATTGAGGATTGGGAATCAGGCAGTGATGAAGAGTATGAACCTAAGCCTAAGGTAGTAAGGAAAGCAGTTGAGCCCAAAACTGTTAAAAAGAAAATGTGTCTAAAAATGCTAGGCCTAGTTTTGCTAAAATTGAATTTGTTAGATCTCAAACAGCTAGGCAATTTAGACAAAACTCAAACAGTCAATCTACAAAGGCTAGGGGTAATCAGAGGAACTGGAACAATATGGTGTCACAAAGGTTAGGAAGTGACTATGTGATGCTGAATAAGGCTTGTTATGAATGTGGAAGCTTTAACCATTTGATAAGAAATTGTGATAAAAAGAAAATGGTTCAAAAGCCAGTTTGGAACAATAACAAAAGGGTGAATCATCAGAATAAAGCAAGGATGACTCACCCCAACCTAAAAAGAAATATTGTTCCAAAAGCAGTCTTAACCAGATCATGCCCAATATTAGTTAATACTGCTAAGCAAAATCTTTCAAAAACAGCAGTATCAGTTAGTACTGCCAGACCTATTAATACTGCTGTCATAAGATCCAATGTGAATGCTGCAAATCAAATGCCAAATACTTTTAAAAAGGCACATTCACATGTTAAAATACCCTTTAATAAATCAACAGCCAGGAAAAATAGTTATTACACTCATAGAGTTAATACTGTTAAGGATACAAGGGTTAATACTGCTAGGCATAGAGTTAAGACTGCTAGGCCAAATGCAGCAGTTAATGCTGCTAGGTTAAGAGTAGCAGTTAAAACTGCTAGGCCAAAGGTAGTACTAAAAGCTGTTAGGGGAAACATGGGTAATGCTGTAAAGGCCTCAGCATATTGGGTTTGGAGATCTAAACAAAAAGTAATAGATCATGTCTCCAAAAACAATAGTGCATCAATGACCTGCAAAGAGTTTAACTATGTTGATGCACAGGGCAGGGCCAAGTCAGTAACGGCTTGGGTCCCTAAAAGACACTAATCTTCTTACCATATGTGTAGGACAATCCGGAGCAAGAATTGCAAGAGAGAGGTATATTTGACAGTGGTTTCTCTAGGCACATGACTAGAAATAAATCCTATCTCACTGATTTTGAAGAAATAGATGGAGGATTAGTTACCTTTGGTGGTAACTCTAGAAGAGGGAAGATTATAGGGAAAGGTAAAATAAAAACGGGTAACTTAGACTTTGATGATGTGTATTTTGTCAAAGAGTTGAAGTTTAACCTCTTAAGTGTCTCATAAATGTGTGACAAGAAGAATAATGTTCTTTTCACTAACACTGAATGTTTTGTTCTATCTTCAGACTTTAAGCTAGCTGATGAAAATCATGTTTTGCTTAAGGTTCCAAGAAAGGATAATATGTACAGTGTTGACCTAAAGAACATTGTTCCTAAAAGAGGTTTAACTTGTCTCTATGCAAAATCCATATCAGATGAGGCTAATCTTTGGCATAGAAGACTTGGACATGTGAATTTTAAAACTATAAATAAACTGGTTAAGGGAAACCTTGTAAGAGGTTTGCCTTCAATTTTTTTTAAATTAATCAGACCTGTGTTACTTGTCAAAAGGGAAAGCAACACAGAGCTTCTTGTAAGGCCAAAGCAGTTAGTTCAATTTGCCAGCCTTTACAAATGTTGCATATGGATTTGTTTGGTCCAACATTTGTAAAGAGCTTGATGAAAAAGACATATTGCCTAGTTGTCACTGATGACTTTAGTAGGTTTACTTGGGTTTTCTTTTTAGCAACTAAGGATGAAAATAGTGGAATCCTTAAGTCATTCATAACTGGTATAGAAAATCTAATAGACCTAAGAGTTAAAATAATCAGAAGTGACAATGGAACAGAGTTCAAAAATAGGATCATGAATGATTTCTGTGAGATGAAAGGTATTAGGAGGGAATATAGTGTTGCTAGGACTCCTCAGCAAAATCGGATTGCTGAGAGAAAGAATAGAACATTGATTGAGGCAGCTAGGATAATGCTAGCAGATTCTAAATTACCAACAACCTTTTAGGCTGAAGTAGTTAATACTGCTTGTTATGTCCAAAATAGGGTGTTAGTTATTAAGCCTTATAACAAGACCCCTTATGAGCTATTTCTTGGTAAAAAAAACCAACATTAAGCTTCATGAGACCATTTGGGTGTCCTGTTACCATCCTAAATACCTTAGATCATCTAGGCAAATTTGATGAAAAGGCAGATGAAGGGTTCTTTGTAGGATACTCTACCAATAGCAAAGCATTTAGGGTATTCAACAGTAGAACTAGGATTGTAGAAGAGAACCTACATGTTAAGTTTAATGAAAATACACCAAACATGGTAGGAAGTGGACCAAATTGGCTGTTTGATTTAGATGCACTAACAAAGACTATGAATTATCAGCCAATTTTTGCAGGGAACCAAACTAATGCTAATGCAAGTATAAAACATGTCAGGATGTAGGTAAAGCAAGAATGGAGAAAGTACCTAAAAAAGAATATATTCTACTACCATTATGGACTGCAGATCCACAAGTCTCTTCTCAACCAAAGAAATTCCCTGATGGTGAACTCAAACCAGCTGAAGATGGTGAAAAGAAGGATGATGATGGCAAAAATGATCGAGATGAGGAGAAAATTGTTAACAGCATTAACACACTTAATGCTGCTAACACAAAGGAAGTTAATGTTAATGGAGCAAATTCAGGCATGGAACTTCCAAATGATCCTAATATACCTGATATGGAGGAGATTATTTATTCTGAAGATGAAGATGATGTTGGTGTAGAGGCTGACATAACTAACTTGAATTCTAATATCCATGTCAGTCCTATTCCAACAACCAGAATACACAAGGATCATCCTCTTGATCAAGTTATTGGGGATGTGCATTCAGTGACTCAGACAAGAAGAATGTCCAAGAAGATAGATGAACATGGACTTGTTGCCAAGATACATGAAGGGATAAAACATAAGGACTTCCAAAATTGTCTTTTTGCTTGTTTTCTCTCTCAAATAGAACCTAAGAAGGTTATCCAAGCTTTGGCTGATCTAAGCTAGATAGAAACAATGCAAGAGGAGCTTCTACAATTTAAACTTCAAAAGGTTTGGACTTTAGTGGATCTACCCAAAGGCAAGAGAGCTATTGGAACAAAGTGGGTCTACAGAAATAAAAATGATGAGAGAGGGATTGTAGTAAGAAACAAGGCAAGATTGGTTACATAAGGTTACACTCAGGAAGAGGGCATAGATTATGATGAAGTGTTTGCTCCTGTTGCTAGGATTGAAGCAATAAGGTTTTTTTTAGCATATGCATCATACATGGACTTTATTGTATATCAGATGGATGTCAAGAGTGCCTTCCAGTATGGCACAATTGAAGAGGAGGTGTATGTCTGCCAACCTCCAGGGTTTGAAGACCTATAGTTCCCTGACAAAGTTTATAAGGTAGAAAAGGCTCTATATGATCTACATCAAGCTCCTAGAGCATGGTATGAGACTTTATCTACTTATTTACTAGAGAATGGATTCAAGAGAGGGACAATTGACAAGACATTATTCATTAAGAAGGACAAACATGATATCCTCCTAGTTTAGGTGTATGTGGATGATATCATTTTTGGATCTACTAAGAAGACTTGGTGTACTGAGTTTGAAGCTATGATGCACAAAAGATTCCAAATAAGTTCTATGGAAGAGCTCACTATCTTCTTAAGGCTGCAGGTAAAGCAAAAGAATGATGGAATCTTCATCAGCCAAGACAAGTATATGGCTGAAATCCTAAACAAGTTTGATTTTTTAAATGTCAAGACAACAAGCACTCCAATGGAGTCTAATAAAGCATTGATCAAGGATACAGAAGCAGAATATGTAGATGTTTATTTATACAGATCAATGATTGGTTCATTGATGTATTTAACTGCTTCTAGGCTACACATCATGTTTGTTGTTTATGCTTGTGCAAGGTTCCAAGTTACTCCAAAAATCTCACATCTTCATGCAGTGAAGAGGATCTTTAGGTACTTGAAAGGTCAGCCTAAATTAGGCCTTTGGTATCTTAAAGATTCACCATTTGGCTTGGAAGCTTTTTCAGATAGTGATTATGCTAGAGCTAGCCTTGATAGGAAATCCACAACTAGAGGTTGTCAATTTCTAAGCAAAAGGCTGATTTCATGGCAATGTAAAAAGCAAACTATAGTTGCCAACTCAACTAATAAAGTAGAGTATGTTGTTGCTGCAAATTACTGTGGGTAGGTGTTGTGGATCCAAAATCAAATGCTGGATTATGGATTCAATTTCATGAACACTAAGATTTACATTGATAATGAAAGCACAATTTGTATTGTCAAGAATTTAGTGTTTCATTCAAAAACCAAGCACATTGAAATAAGGCATCAATTCATCAGAGATTCTTATGAGAAGAGGCTTATTGAAGTAATAAAGATACATAAAGATCATAATGTTGTTGATCTTCTTACAACGGCATTTAATGTTAGCAGGTTTAACTTTATAATAGCTAGCATTGGTATGCTAAATCCTTGAAAGAGAAGAAAGATTGAAGTGGAGCAGATATGTGAGATGATTAACCTCTGAAGTATGGATTAAGGGGAGGTTAAGTGTGGAGGTATGCAGCTGATTATACTTGAAAGGAATGGAACAACAGTTACTGATGAACTTGAAGTTAGTGTTGTCAGCCAAGAGTTAGTGCTGTCAAGCAAATGTTACTTCTAATCAATTTATGCTGTATCAAGTAGATATGAGTGAAGGGTCAGGAAAACCTACTGATCCCCAACACACATTCATATCTAATTCAACTCTCAAATAAAGTACAAATCACTGTTTCATCAATTTAAACCAAAAACACACAAACACACCTAAGAAGCCTTAAAAGGTCACTAAGATTCCTTAGTCTAGTGAGCCTAGTAACCTTGTTGTATTTGAGGCTATCTATGAGGAGATGTATGACATTTTAGAAAGGGTTGCTACTACTGCTACCAGCTTAGAAGCAGAGCATGACAGTAGTAACATCAATAGGACCTAATCTACAGCAATACCTAATGATCCTTTTTCTTAGGGAATTGGTTAAGGTGGTAGACCCAGGTGCTAAGAAAACATGGGGGCATACATGCTCAAACTAGGTTTGAGAGTTTGTCTAAGTCCTATGATTCACCACTCTGAAAAGTTAACACATTTCAAAGTGATGAGGATAGAATTGAACTTCAAGGAATTGATGGATATTTGTACAAAATTGTCTGGAAATGTGTGAATATGTAAGAAAAAGAAAAGAGAGAGTTGGTGAGATGAAAAATAGAAAGAGAGTTGTATGATAAAAATAGAAATGAGTGTATTAGTAAGTAAAAGAAATGAGAGAAGTGGTGAGTTTAAAAATAGAAAGAGAGAACAGAGTGTTATGTGTGCAAAAAGAATGTTATTTTTATGATGGTAAAACTTATTGGAATGGAATTGAAGGTTTTACTGCTACTGCAAGTTAATACTGTTAAGCAAAGACTTAATGATGTTACTGCAAGTTAATGCTATTCAGCAAAGACTTAATGCTTTTAGTACAAGTTAATGTTATTAGGCATAACTTAATGCTGATGGAAGTTAATGTTGTTAGGCATACACTTACAACTGTTAGTGCAAGTTAATGCTGTTAGTCTTAACTTACTACTGTCGGGTTAATGTTGTTTAGGGTTTCTATATATCATTCGATTAAGGGTTTTATTCATACTTTCAATCGATTTCATACATTCAAATACTCCCTAAATCAAAACCCTAACTCAATTTCATCTTTTATCATCAAACCCATCACAATGACTACCCTAAAATTTGCTGAAGCACATAACATGGTTGTATTTTTGGAAAAACCTACAGAATCTGAGGGATTTGAGCAGATAATAGACTTCTTGAATGCAAGTTGAGTTCGTTATGCTCTTACAGTTATCCCAATAGTCTATGTATCAAGTGTAGATCAATTTTGGATGACTGCTCAAGTCAAGAAGGTGAATGGGGTGGCCAAAATCCATGCCTTAGTTGATGAAAAATGAATTGTTGTGTCTGAAGCTGCTATTAGGAATTTATTGCAGTTCAATGATGAAGGAAGGATAGATTGTTTGCCTAATGCAACAATCTTTGAAGAAATTTCAAGGATGGGTTATGAGAGGCTGACTCAAAAGCTGACTTTTTATAAGGCCTTCTTCAGTCCACAATGGAAATTCATGATTCACACCTTTTTGCAGTGACTAAGTGCAAAGACCACAGCATGGAATGAGTTTAGTAACACTGTTGCATCTGCAGTTATCTGTCTGTCTACCAACCAGAGATTCAACTTCTCAAAATTTATTCTGGAAGGTAGGATTAGAAATCTTGATGCAAAAGCTGTTAAATTCTTAATGTATCCTAGATTTATTCAACTTTTTGTGAATCAATTAGAGGGGCTACCTGTGCATTATAGAAAATATAAGGTCCCCTGCCATACCAAAAAGATCTTTGCAAATATGAAAAGAACAAATAAAGACTTTTCTGGTAATGACACACCATTGTTCCCTACAATGGTTGTGCAGGCTCCACCACCACCTACTATTATCCCACCACCAACAACAACTATCACACCACCACCAACAACATCAATCACACCTCCACCAACAACAACAACTCTACCAACAATAACAACAGCAACAACATCAACAACACCACCATCAACAACATCACCAACACCAGCATCAACCCTAACCATACCAACTACATCAGTTCAACCATTACAACCAAGAAAGCAAAGGATAAGGAGAAGAAGGGACACTGAGGTTACCTACCCTAGTGAGCGTACTATGGTTGATGATGACACTATACCTAATGAGTCCAATGATCCACTTAGTGGAGATGACAGACTGAAACTTACTGAATTGATGAACTTGTGTACCACCTTACAATCTAAGGTTCTAATATTGGAGCAGACTAAGTCTTCCCAATAGCTGAAAATTGAAAGTTTGGGAAAAAGGGTGAAGAAGCTACAAAAGGAAAAAGAAGAGAACCCATAAGCTCAAGTGGTTATACAAGGTTGGTCTATCTACAAGAGTTGTGTCCTCTAATGATGAAGCACCTAGTTTGGATGTTCAAGAGGATGAATTCAAACAGGGGAGGAGTATAGCAGACATTGATGAGGATGCAGAGGTTACATTAGTTGATAAGGTTTAGGGGAGGAGAGATGAAGGAGATGAAATGTTGTTTGATGCTGAGAAATATTTATCAGGTGAAGAAGTTATATTAGAAGGGGTGGTTACTGAGAAGGTTGCAGAGAAAGAGGTTGCTGAGGAAGTAAATTTAAATGAAGATGAGATCACTCTTGCTCAAACTTTGCAAAAACTAAAGAGTACACCCAAAGCAAAAGGGGTTGCACCTAAGTCAAAAGGGGTTACTATAAGTGAGCCAAGTGATACTCATAGAGCTGATATTCCAAAGCAAAATAATATTGATAAAGGCAAGGCTAAGATGATTGAGTCTGAAAAGCCTTTGAAAAGAAAAGATCAAATTCTGTTAGATAAAGAAGAAGCAAGAAGGCTTCAAGAAATTTTTGATGAAGAAGCCAGGATGGCTGAGGAAGAAGCTGAGAAAGAAGCTAAATTGGTAGAAGAATGGGATAATGTGAAAGAAAAGATGGATGCTGATTATGAGCTGGCTTCTAAGCTATAAGCAGAGGAACAAGAACAATTATCTATAGAAGAAAAGTGAAAGTTGTTTGTAGAGCTCATGGAGAAAAGAAAGAAGCATTTTGCAGCTAAGAGGGCAGAGGAGAAAAGAAGTAAATCTCTAACTAAAGCTCAGAAGAGAAAGACCATGTCTACTTACTTGAAGAATATGGATGGTTAGAAGCTACATTAACTAAGAGGCAAGAGCTATGATGAAGTTGAAAAGCTATTTGACCAAGCTATGGCAAGAATCAATAATTTTGTAGGTATGGACTCACAAGAAGAAGCTAAGAAGATGGAAGGTACTTCTAAAAGAGCTGGTGATAAGATTGAAAGAAAATCAAAAAAGAAACAAAAGATTGATGATGATGAGGAAATAGCTAAGCTATAAGCTTTAATTAAAATTACTCCCGATGAAGAGGAAGTAGCAGTAAATGCTATTCCATTGGCCCCAAAACCCCATGTCATTGTAGATTATGACATTTATAAAGAAGGAAGAGTTGGATATTATAAAATCACAAGGGTAGATGGGTTTGATACACTATATAGAGTTTTTAGTGTGCTGCTTCATAGGTTTGATAGAGAAGATTTAGAAACACTTTGGAAGCTAGTGAAAGCAAGACATGGAGAGACAAGGCCAACAGAGGGGTATGAGAGAGTAGTATGGGGTGATTTAAAAGTTATGTTTGAGCCACATGTTGAAGACTTAATATGGAGTGAACTAAGACATGGCACAATATTGACTTGGAAATTATTTAGTTCTTGTAGAGTGCACCTAGTCAGATTTTCAAATGTTTAAGTCTACATGTTGGTAGAAAGGAAGTACCCATTGACAAAACCTACTCTCACAGATATGCTAAACAAAAAGCTTCAGGCAGATCACTTTAATGAGACATCATATTAGTTCCTCAAACTTATCACAAGGCAGCTGAATGATTGAAGTGTTTGAATACATCCTCTTGGTGGATATCGACCTTTGAATGAAGAAACTTGAGAATTTTGAGAAAGAATGATCAAGTTTAGGGGAGGATTGTTTTGATTCAAAGATTTCAAGATGTTGATAAAGATAATGCTGCTCAAGCTCAAGATCAAAGTTACTACTGACCAAGCTTAAAGATTACTACTATCAAGGTTAGAATTACAGCTGCTAAGCTAAGTTAGTACTGCTCAGTAATTTTAATGAAATATATGCTAAGTAGTTAATACTGCTAGTTAATGTTGCTAGAGTATGTTACTACTGTTAGTATAACTTAGTACTATTAGTTACTACTGCCTATGTAACTTAGTACCGCTTATTACTACTGCTAGTTAGTGTTACAGCTGTTAGAGTAAGTTAGTACTGCTAGAGTAAGTTAGTACTACTGATGAATATTGAAAATATTCTAAGTAGTTATTGCTGCTTGTACACAGTTAATGCTGCTGGTGTAAAAGTTAATGCTGCTAGTTCAGAGTTGATACTACTGAAGAAAACTTACAACTGTTGATAAGTTACTGCTGCTGCATGGATGAAAAGTGCTTGGAATTAATGCTGTTGAAGAGATTACAGCTGTGTATTAGATTTGTATGAGATATATTAGGAAAAGATTATGTATATCTTTTAGAAAGGTAAGTTAGTAATTGTAGTTTGACTATGACTCATTGTGTCTATAAAAGAAGGTCATAGGGCATAGAGAATTGTACGAGTACACATACAATTCTTAGAGCTTTAAGGTTTTGTAAACCCTAACACTAATTCAGAGTGTTCGTTAATATAATTGAGGCTAAAAGTTTTGTTTACTGTTTTCATTGTTTACTATTCAATTGTTATTGTTCTTCTTAATATCAATACTAGATTCCGCATAGTATTTGGTATTCATAATCAAAGTTTCTGTCATAGTAGTTTTGGATTTATCCAAGGTTGCTAACCTTATACAAGCTTAAAGAGGACAAGATCAGTTTGGGATCAACAACTTGCGTCCATACTTAACGTTTTGCTTAAACCTATGAACTCACCAATATTATTGTTGACATTTTAGCATGATTATCTCAAGTGCCTATCTTATAAGGATTAATTGAAGTGCATTCGGAGTCAGCATGCATACACGGCATTTCTACATGACACTTTGATAAAAACTAAACCATTGATGTTATGAGAATCATTAAAAACCGTTTTAACTCTGATTATTTCAATTATGTAAAACTTGATCTTTTATTTAATAAACGATGTATATTTTCAAAACGTCTATTTAGTTTTTGTTCTCTTGTACTTTGTGTTTGAGATACTTTACGAACATCACACCCTCGTGTTTCCTATTCTACTGCGCCATGTTTTGGGGGTGTGACAGAGTGGTACCAAGAGCCAAGGTTATAGAGCACTAGGTTGAATATTAGGCCTACACTATAACCACATCATAAGCATTACATTATAACATCATAAAACGCTTTGCGTGCTTAGTTACTATATGATTTCTTTGTTGCCTATATGTGCGTTGTTGTTG
Source organism: Tanacetum coccineum (assembly GCA_026074375.1). Taxonomy (NCBI): domain Eukaryota; kingdom Viridiplantae; phylum Streptophyta; class Magnoliopsida; order Asterales; family Asteraceae; genus Tanacetum; species Tanacetum coccineum. The sequence continues at coordinate 7,490 of BQNB010024550.1, read as the reverse complement.
CCTAAACGTGAGTTTATTTTGCTTCGAGTTCATTTTGATGTGAATTCATTTTGCATTGAGTTCATGTTTGCCTTGAGTTATTTGATTTGAGTTGTTTTGATTTGAGTTCATCATGCCTTTAGTTATTTGATTTGAGTTCATCTTGCCTTGAGCTGTTTTGATTGAGTTCATTGTGCCTTGAGTTTGTTTGTCTTGAGTTTATTTTGCCTTACGCTTATTTTGCGTTGCTTTTGCCTTGCACATAATGTGCACTTAAATTATATAAAGGTTATTTATATAAACCATTTTTTCCTATCACAACGCTATGTCCCACTCCACTATTCCGATTCCTTCTGACTCCATTGGAGAGAGTGTCGGATCATCACCTTCACTAGTCATCTTATCAGACACAGAGGCAGAGGTTATGGCTATACCTGCTGTCTTACCTGAGATCACCCTAGAGGCGGTAACAACAGTTATAGTTGCTCCGCCTACTGCTACTCTAGACCTTGCTATTGAGTCTGACCCAGAGGTCGAGCCATCTGAGGCTCTGCCATCTCTCGACTATGTATCATCCTCTCCTATTCATGCACTCGCATCACCTGATTACCATCTTGGGACAAACACTAAGTCTGAGCCATTTGAGGATGAGTCTGAGCCTATTGAGGATGCACCTGAGGCAGCTAAGCCTCTTCCGCTTAGGTTGCACCTCCACCACCAGTCCAGATTTCACCTACCTTACCTACCTCACCTGTTGAGACTACACCGGCTTCACCTATCATTTCCCATGATACTCGAGCCACTGCTAGGATGATTGTTCGTCCCCAGCATCCTTTGCCACTAGGATATAGAGCAGCCATTACTCGATGGAGTGCTGCACCATTATCCACATCGTACCCATCACATTCTCCTAAGGATTCGGCATCTATGTCTGTATCTTCATCAGTTGCACCATTCGTACCGCATTCTGGACAGTCTCGCAGGAGGTCCTGCCCTGTATCATCATCATCATCATCATCATCTAGTACTTCACACGCACTATCTGGGCCATTATCTCATAGAAGACACCTGGTATTGTCTTACTCCACCCCACCAGCATCACCTGGGCCATCTCGTAAGAAATGTAGGTCCCTTACCACTTCATTACCAATAGCATCATTGGCACCAACGATTCTTCATCTGTACCTGTTGACCGCTTGCCACCTCGCAAGAGGTTTAGAGGATCACCAGCCATATTGTATTATGATGTTACGATTGAGGCTGCAGCAGAGCCTATCAATCCACCTGTTCACCATGGACTGATGGTTGATGAGAGATTGGATGAGTAGAGCAAGGCGATTAGAGAGATGTACGAGCACCTATTAGAGATGCCTCTGTCTAGGATTGAGGAGACTAAGAAGGAGTTGCAGACCCTGAGGGACAGGGTGGTGTCATTGGAGAAGGAGAACTCGTCTTTGCGCGTCAGGGTTAGGGCAGCAAAGTTGAGTGACGATAGCACCCAAGTTGCATTGCAGAATGCGAGGACTGGACTTGCAGAGATGCGACGTCAGGTGAGAGACACTGTAGAGCAGTTGCAACAGTGTCAGATTGCTCGGATGTATGACAGAGAGTGCATCTCGATGATCGAGGAGTACCTTCGCCGATATTTTTAGGATTAGTATTTTGTATTAGGACAATTAGAATCAACTAGGCTCGATCGTATTAGTTGATAGGAAACTCGTACTCTTTTGAGAGATTGATGTATTAATTATGAAACTATGATGATGAGTTATAATATTAGTATGTGGTAATGTCGACTCACTTGGTACCCTATTCGTCTCTTTTAGAATTTTCACCGCGTCATGATTTTTAATATATATATATATATATATATATATATATATATATATATATATATATATATATATATATATATATATATATATATATATATATGTATAAGAATATTATTAGCGTAATCGTAACCATGTTTATTGGTCGTACCTATTGTACATTGTGACTACATTTCGTACAAAACCTCATCATGTGCTACATCCTTGTGACATGGAAACACGCCGATCAATTCAAATACGAATTTGACACGACTTCTCGTTACAGTTCTAATATTTGGAAACAAGACTTTTTCTGAGCCGCCTTATGTTTTATTTCGTTTTATTTGATATTTTAATCCTATTAAATTATTTTGTATTTGTTTTATTTTTGTTACTTCGTTCGTTTAAAAGGCAATGCCGAGACTAATAGACAGATTGGATTTATTTACCCGCGAAGATTAACCGATAGAATTCCGATGATGTTCTAATGAGTAGTTGAGACTAATATATATTAATGGGGGGGGGTATATTTGTATTTTAGCGTATCGTAACCCTTTTATTGTCGTACCTATTGTACATTGTGACTACATTTCGTACAAAACCTCATCATGTGCTACATCCTTGTGACATGGAAACACGCCGATCAATTCAAATACGAATTTGACACGTCCTTCTCGTACATTCTATATTTGGAAACATGACTTTTGGAGCCGAATTATGTTATTTTAGTTTATTTGATTTTTATCCTATTATATTATTTTGTTTTGTTTTATTTTTGTTACTTCGTTCGATTGAAGGCAATGCCGACGAATAAGACAAGGAATTTATTTCCGCGAAGATTAACCGATAGTATTTCGATGAGTTCTAATGTTAGTGAGACTAATACCTTGCGTAGTGGGACATAAGTCGAGACCTTTTAGAATCGCATTCCTTAAGAGACCCCATTGTGTTTTCTTATAAATTTTGTTGTGTCGTGTGGACATTTTGAAATTCCTATTGTTTTGTGTGTCATGACGATTCTGTCACATTTCACTTCTTGAAATTTTACCGTTTTACAAACGGTTTACTGTCATGTTATAAACTACTTCATTGTCATTTTATAAACAATTTTGTTGTCAAATTGTGAAATATTTTGTTATCATCTTGTAAACCGTTTCGTTATCAATGTACAAACTATTTTCTGCTATCTTACAAACTACTATGTGCCATTTTATGAACTACTGATCCCTCCAAATACGTATATATATTATATATATATAAGGATTTATCAATAATAATATAAAGAGTAAGTATTCCGAAAGGGTTTAAAGAAAATCGCTCTTAACCAAAGCAACTTCAAAAACCTCCTGGGTCGTTTCCTTAACGAGGCTTGAATTGAATGTCGGGTTATCGTTTGTGATCGGGATTTTGATTAGTTTAAGATTTTTGATTGGGTTTCTAATTTCTATGATGCAAAAACAAATATAAAGGTAAATAATCAAGCAAAGGAATGATAATGAGACCTAAACATATCATGGAAATAGGAGCATAAACATAAATGAAATAAAGAGATAAGTAAAAAGATTAAAGATACCAAGTATGATGAAGAGTGCAAAAATGACGATATGAGACCGCTCCATAAACTTTAAACCATCATCCATAAGCGGTACCCGATCAACATACCAATTAACCAAATGATGCCTCGCATAATTAACCTAATCTCAAACAGTCGAAATGAGAAACACACAAGGAAGTTTGGCTAATCTATTACTAGTCTCTCTAATTAATTAAAAAAATTGAATAAGACAAAAATGAGTAAAGCGCCGCTACTAAAAACTTCATAAACGAATGAAAAATAACGAATTGCAAATACCACTTGCTGCTACTATGATTGTTAAATGATTATGAAAAAAAACGAATCTGTTGCTTAACTATATGAATCAAAACCTTTAATGCGAACAACCTATAAATTCGATTCACAACTCGTTCAGACCATTAACCAATGAAACAGTATCCAACCCGAATTTACGAACAACTGAATTTTTTTAATTGAGAAAACGTGAGATTACAATACTTGAAAAGAAACTTGCTTAAACATAAGCTTAAAAATAGAGTATTAAGTAAATTACAGGAAAAAGTAGAATAAGAAAAAGCTTTAAAAATTATAAATAATTTAGAACAGAGTTACACTACTCCTCAAACTAGATGATCTTCACTGTGTGATCCATCCCCTATTTATAGGGAAGTCTTGTGCTTATCCTTGTGAGGTAAGACAACCAATCTTCAATTCTTTCAAAATCATTCCATATTTGTTTATGGAAAGCTTCCAATGATGGACAAATCATCATTAAAACCGTGCCTTGACTTTGATTCTTTCCTTTTATTTTTGTAACTGCATATGGAAACTATAATCTTGGCCAATCAACATTAAACTGCATCTTTATTACATTGACTTTGTCCTTTCAATGCGTCATTTTTAGATCATATTTTATTATATTTCAAATGAAGGAGAAAGATGGTAACGGGCGTTAGTGTAGGGACTAACGATGTCATGGCTTGAGGACTAACGATGTGATATGTTTATGGTGTGGAGACTAACAGTCGTTAAGTCCTTATTTGGGCTTCTTCCTTGGGCCGATTTTTTTTTCATAATTTGGGCCGGTCTTGGCCCATTAATTTTTTGGCTAGGTTGGCCCACTAAGATGCATACGCCTTCGGCTTCGGTTTTTTTACGCTCTTTATAATCTCGTGCTCGGTTTGTCCGTTTTGGCTTTGTTTTTCATCTTTTTGTGTATATCCGTTACCTGCACATTCAATAACACAAAACAAGCATATATTTGGCATTTTATGTCCATTTTTTGTTATTTAAGCTCGTTTTATTAAGGAAAAGGTATGTGTATTTAGGCACATACCAAATCCCCTCATACTAAAGTATTGCCGTGTCCTCATGCAATGAAATAAATCGATGTTTAAAATACCAAAAAATTTAACCCCCTTAAATTAAATACCTTGAAAAGTAGCAAAGTGTAAAATTAAAAGGGATTAAGAAATTTCTAGTTTTTTAAACACTCACCGCTTTACCATTTTCCTCTTGCACACATTTTTTGGTTTTTATTTTCTACTACATACAACATGCTGGACTTTCATTATTGAACATAACTTTTAGAATCACTGAATAAGAAACTCCTTAATCCTAAGGTGCCCTAAAAGGATAAATTCATCGTCCTTGATTTTTCACCTATTCCCAAACTAAGCTTAAAAACGAGGTCATTGTTAATTACAAGTTGGGATGCTAATTCTACTCATATTTGCAATTTGTATAAAACTTCTCCTCCCGGCAGATATATATATATATATATATATATATATTAAGGTGTGTGTGTGCTCAGTTCGAATTTTGACCATCCAACCCACATTTTAGATAGTTATAACCTTTCCAAGCTTCGCGTTTCACTTTTGGATCAATGAATTCAAAGGTGAGATTGCCCCGTGTAATGACTTTCTTCTCGGCCGATCCCAGCCTCGT
>BQNB010024549.1:0-60583 GCA_026074375.1 Tanacetum coccineum | reverse complement strand
TCCACAGCAAGAGAGGATACCACGCTTCCATCCTGAACATGAACAGTACCTGTTAAATTAACTAATGGCGGAAAACCAGAATCTGAACCCCAACCAAATGGACCATTAGAGTTATTCTTCTTCCTAGCCGCATGTTCAACATGCTTATTATTCTTCTTACCACTCCTCTTATTGGAGAAAACAGTCTAAGTCATTAGTACTATTAGTATACAAGTTAGTGCTGCCAATACAAAGTGTTAGCACTATCAGTTTATTAGTACTGTTAGTTATGTAGTTAGTACTGTTACTACAAGTAGTTAATATTGCTAAAGTGATATGCATGAGATATATTAGGAATAGATATGCATTGATTAGTATACGCATTTTGTAAGCCCATTAGGGTTTCCTTGATGTATAAAAGGAACCCTATGGTATAGATCTTGATATAAGTTTTATATATAGTTTTCATAGCAGTCATAGTTTAAAGCTTCAAGGTTATTTTGTTACCCTATCACTATTCAGAGTGATCGTTTTATATTGAGGCTAAAAGTTTAGTAAAATTTTGTTTACTATTTTATTGTTCTTCTTAGTATTACAAACTAATTTTCGCATAGTTTGTGATATTCTCAATCTTAGGTTCTACTATAGTTGTTTTGGATCTATCCAACACAACTAAACTTTAGCAAGCTAAGTAAGATTTGTTAAGAAGGGGTCAACAAGTGGTATCAGAGCTTGTTGAGAAACTTTGAATAAGAAGAACTCTAACCCTACTCAAGATTTGTTAGACAAAGAAAAGATGGAGTCACAATCAAAAACTTCCTAAATGGTGTCTGCACTAAAACTTCCAGTACTCAAAACTAGGGAGTATGATCTATGGAGCATGAAGATGGAACAATACCTTACTTTCACCGATCATGCCTTTTGAGAGGTAATAGTAAATGGTGATTTAGTATCACTAGTTGCATCAGCTAGTGCTGGTGCTGAAGGTCCTATTCCTTCTAAAACTACTAAACAAAAGCTAGCAAGGAAAAATGAACTAAAAGCAAAAAGCACTCTTATGCTAGCCATTTCTGATGAGCACCTACTGAAGTTTCATGCCTGCAAGGATGCAAAGTCCCTATGGGAAGCTATCAAGAATAGGTTTGGAGGACAGGATCAAAGAAGTGCAGAAGACTATTCTTAAGCTGATATTATGAAACTTTGCTGCATCAAGTCAAGAAGGACTGGATAAAACCTATGATAGGTTTCAAAAACTCATCAGTCAACTTGAAATCCATGGTGAAGTTATCTCTCAGGAGGATGCAAATCTGAAGTTGTTAAGAAGTTTACCATCAGCTTGGAACAATATTGCTTTAATCATGAGAAACAAATCTGATCTAGACACATTGAGCATGGATGATTTGTATAATAATCTGAAGGTGTATGAATCTGAGATCAAAGGCCAAACAAGTTCAAGTTCAAATTCTCATAATGTGGCCTTTGTTTCCTCTGATAACTCCAGCAGCACTAATGAAACAGTTAATACTGCTCATAGTGTTTTTGCTGCTAGTTCTAAGGATCAAGCTTCTACTACATCATATGCTGATGATGTTATGTTTTATTTCTTTGCTAACCAATCCAATGCCCCATAATTAGACAATGAAGATTTGGAACAGATTGATGCTGATGATCTTAAAGAAATGGATCTCAAATGGCAAGTAGCAATGCTTACCATGAGGAGTTACAGAGGTTCATAAAGAAACAGGAAAGAAGATGGATTTACTATGTACAAAGTGACTGTTGCTTTGAATGACTAAGGTTGAATGCTACAAACTGCCAAAGGGAAGTCATTTGCTAGAGAATGCAGGGCACCAAGGAATCAGGGGAATAGAAATAGAGATGATCCAAGAAGGAATGCACCAGTGGACCACATCTACTATTTAATGCTTGGTTGTTCAAGATGTGTTGGTGGTTATGGATTGGAGCTTTCAGGCTGAGAAGGCATCACAACTTTACTCTAATGGCCTATACATTCAAAGTTCATAAAGTTAAGAAACTGAGGTGGATACATAATTTCTCTTAAGTTTGTTTAAAATCATCATGAAGCTCTTAAAACTTTATGATCACAGCTGAAGCTCTTAATAAATATAATCTGAATAATAGATTATCAAATAGGATTAGAATATTTGAAGCTCAGGATAGCTTTGTTCATGAAAGGAATGAAGCTGTGTATGAAGAAAAATATTGCTTTTTTAACGCAGTATGACTGTCCAAGTGAAAGATATTTCTATAAAGTACCTTAAAAATCGTTAGAGAAGATTATAAAGAGGAAAGATGATTTGAAAATTAAACTAGAAAAATTTGAAGAATCATCAAGAATTAACTAAATTGATTAATAGTCAAAATAAGTGCTAATACAAAAACTGGTCTTGGTTATGATAGTCAAATGAATGAGAGTGAATTGAATAATATTCATATGAATGAGAGTGAAGTGGTTCATAGTGTGTTTAACAGTAGAGAAAGTGATGTGGATAAGTCCAGTAAATGATAGATTCAAAACAGGTGAAGGATTTCATGCAGTTCCCCCTCCCTTTACTGGGAACTACTGCCTACAAGTACACTGATTATCTTTTGCTGGGTTAGGATGATCTTATTTTTCAGCTATGCTAGTGAGAATGGGACCACCACTAGTATGCCTGAAATTGAAACTAGTATATCTAAGACTAGTAAGGATATTGTAGAAAAGCCTAAAACTATTAGGCCTAGTGCTCCTATCATTGAAGAATGGGACACTAATAGTGATAATGATAGTGTGTTTAGACCTAAATCTGATCAGACAAAACCAAAGTTTACAAAAATCAATTTTGTCAAATCTGGTGAGAATGTGAAATCTGTTAATAAGGAAAACACACATAGGCAAGTAGAGTATCCTAGGAAAAGTCAAAGTCCTAGGGGTAATAGAAGGCAACTGTTTTCCCCCCCCCCCCCCCAATGAAAAGGGTGATGACTCAGAAACTAGGGAATGGTTGTGTTTATAAGAAATCTTATTTTTATGTGTAGTTTCCAACCATTTAATCAAAGATATGATTTTTCATGACAATAAATGATAGAAAAACTAGTGTTGAATATAAGGGAAGGGTTACTGGTCAAAGGTTTAAGATTTGACCATATGGAAACATGTCAGTGGGTGAACCACAAAATAATTAACTCACCCACTCCTAAAAGGAATTTTGTTCCACAGCAGTAGCACAAAGTCAGGACAGTGCAGTTAATGCTACTAGGCAAAGCTCTCCAGGTAGCAGCCAGCTTCAATTTGTACTGCCAGGCTGTTAATACTGCTTCCCTAACAAAAAGTGAAGGATGCTATTCCCATAAAATATTCTTATTTTAAATCACATTCACCAGTAAGAAGGGATTTTAACCAAAAATCAGCAGCTAAAACCAATAATTTTAATGAAAGTTAATACTGCTAGGGTTAACAATGTAACTACTGTTGGGCCAAAAGCAGTAGTTAGTGCTGCAGAGGGAAATGGGGAAAATGTTGTTAAGTCCTCAACATGCTAGATTTGGAGACCAAAAGGAAATGTTATTGACCATATCTCCAAAGATAGTGGATCATACATGCTTAAAAGATTTGACTATGTTGATCTACAGGCAGGACTAAGGTCAGTAATAGCTTGGGGTCCCAAAGGAAACTAATTCTCTTATTTTGAGTGCAGGGTAATCCACAATATACTTTATAGGATCAAGGATTTTTGACAGTGGATGCTCTAGGCATATGACTAGAAACAAGTCATTTCTTACAGATTATCAAGAAATAATGGTGGATTTGTTGCATATGGAGGAAGTCCTAAAGGAGTAACAATTACTGGCAAGGTAAAAATTAGACTGTTAAATTAGACTTTGAAGATGTATTCTTTGTAAAGAAACTTAAGTTTACTTTTCTCTGAGTCTCACAAAGAATGTGACAAGAAAAACAATGTTTCTTTTCACTAAGACTGAATGTCTTGTTCTATCTCCTGACTTTAAGCTACTAGATAAAAGTCAAGTCTTGCTTAAAGTTCCCAGACATGACAACATGTACAGTTTTGATCTAAAGAATGTTATTCCTTCAGTAGGTTTGACTTGTTTATTTGCAAAGGCTACAATAGATGAGTCTAATTTATGGCATATGAGGCTTGGTCATATAAACTTTAAAACTATGAACAAACTTGTAAGGGGAAACCTTGTTTAAGAGGTTTGCTTTAAAGCTTTTTGAAAAATGGACCATAATTTTGTTGCTTGTCAAGATGGGAAACAACATTAAAGCTCTTGTAAAAGTCCATGTTGTGAGGCTTTATCAGCAACCCTTACAAATGTTGCATTTGGACTCTATTTGGCCAACATCTGTGAGGAGTATCATCCCAAGGACACATTGTCTTGTTGTCCACTGAGATTTAGTAGGTTTTAGATTGGTTTATTTCTTGGCCACTTAGGATGTGACTAGTGGGATACTTAAAACTTTTATAACTGGCATTGAAAACTAAATAAATCATAAGGTTAAAATCATCAGATGTGAAATGGAACTGAATTTAAAAATAATGACATGAATCAGTTCTGTGGGATGAAAGGGATTAAGAGGAATTCTTAGTGGTGCTAGAACTCACACAAATGCAGTTGCTAAAGAAAGAATAGGCACTAATAGAGGCAGCTAGGACTATGCTGTAGATTACTACTTACATATACATTTTGGGCTGAAGCTGTTAATACTGCTTGTTATGTTCAAAATAGGGTTTTAGTGACCAAGCCTCACAACAAGACACATTATGAACTATTACATGGTAGACCACCTAGTATAAGCTTTATGAGACCTTTTGGGTGTCCTGTGACCATTCTTAATACCTTAGATCCCCTAGGCAAATTTGATGGGAAGGCTGATGAGGGGTTCTTGGTTGGATACTCTATAAATAGCAAGGCTTTTAGGGTATTTAACACTAGAACTAGGAAAGTAGAGGAGAACCTGCACATAACCTTTCTTGAAAATCTAACCTATGTTTCAGGGAGTGGACCAGATTGGCTCTTTGATATTGATTTACTAACAAACTCTATGAATTATAAGCCAGTTACTGCAGGGAATCAGACTAATAGGAATGCATGTATCTAAATATATGTTGATGCTTAGTACCTATACTAAACAATATATTATGCTCCATTTTCCTCCCCCCCCACCCCATTCCTGATAGTCACAGGCTCAGGGATGCAGTTGCTGGTGATGCTGGTAAAAAGATTACTAATAGAACCTGCAATGAGGGTGAAATAAATGGTCAGAGAGGAGGAGAAACTTCAAATAAAGAAGGTGACCAACATGTGCAGGATTTGAGATCTGAATTGGATAAATTGCTTGTTCAACAGAAGGAAGATTATGCTAACAACACTAATAGAGTTTCTACTGTTAGTCCATCTATTAGTGCTGCTGGGCAAAGTTTTGTTAATGATCTTCTAACTGATCCTCTTATGCCTGATTTAGAGGATACTACTGATCTTCTAAATACTAGTATCTTTAGTAGTGCATATGATGATGAAGATGTGGGTGCAGAGGCTGACCTCGACAACATGGAAACAACCATGAATGTTAGTCCTATTCCCACAACCAGAATTCACAAGGATCATCCTAAAGACTAGATCATTGGAGACATAAATTCAGCTACTCAAACAAGGAGGATGACCAATATTTCTCAAGGAACCTGTCTATGTCAGTTAAATCGAAAAGCAGAGGAGAACCAACCATATGGATTATCTTAACTGCTTATTTTCCTATTTTCTCTCACAAATAGAACCCAAGAAGGTGACATAAGCTTTGACAGATATAAGTTAGATAGAGGCAATGTAAGATGAGTTGCTATAGTTTAAATTGCAAAAGGTTTGGAGATTGGTTGATTTACCCAAAGGCAAGCATGCCATTGGAACAAAATGGGTCTATAGAAACAAGAAAGATAAAAGGAGGTAGTAGTTAGAAAACAAGGCAAGACTGGTTGCACAAGGTTACACCACCCAAGAAGAAGGAATTAATTATGATAAGGTTTTTGCTCCTGTTGCTAGGATAGAAGCAATTAGGTTATTTTTGGCTTATGCATCATTTATGGGGTTTATTGTGTACCAGATGGATGTGAAGAGTGCCTTTTTATATGGTACTATTGAAGAGGAGGTGTATGTGTGCCAACCTCCTAGTTTTGAAGATCCATAGTTCCCTAACAAAGTTTATAAGGTAGAAAAAGCTTTATATGGTCTACATCAAGCTCCTAGAGCCTGGTATGAGACCTTGTCTACCTACTTATTAGAAAATGGATTTAGGAGAGGCACTATAGATAAGACTCTATTCATCAAGAAGGACAAAGGTGATATCCTGTTAGTGCAGGTGTATGTTGATGACATCATCTTTGGGTTCATAAAGAAGTCTTTATGTGTTGAGTTTGAGCAGATGATGCACAAGAGATTCCAGATGAGTTCTATGGGGAGCTTTACATTCTCTTAGGGTTGCAGTAAGCAGAAAGATGATGGAATCTTCATCAGCCAAGACAAGTATGTGGCTGATATATTGAAGAAGTTTGATTTTGTCACAGTGAAGACAGCAAGCACTCCAATAGAGACTAACAAGGCATTGCTCAAGAGATGAAGGAGGCTGAGGCATGTGGTGTCACACTTATTAGATCAGATGATTGGATCATTTGATGTACTTAACAGTTCTATGCCTGAAAATAATGTTTATGTTTTTGCTTGTGCAATGTTCAAGTTATTCTAATGTTCTCAACCCTTCTTCATGCAGTCGAATAGGGATCTTTAGATAATTAAAAGTCAGACCAAAATGGGCCCCTCTGGTATCCTAGAGATTCACATTTAACTTAGAAGATTTTTCTGACTTGATTATGCTGGAGCTAGCCTTGACAGGAAATCCACAACAGGAGGTTGTCAATTTCTTAGCAAAAGGTTGATTTCATGGCAATGTAAAAAGCAAACTATAGTTGCCAACTCCACTACTGAAGCAGAGTATGTTGCTGCTGCTAATTGTTGTGGACAAGTGTTGTGGATCCAAAATCAAATGCTTGATTATGGGTTCAATTTCATGAACACCAAGATTCACATTGATAATGAAAGCACCATTTGTATTGTGAAGAATCCAGTGTTTCACTCTAAAACAGTACATTAAAATAAGGCCACCATTTCATTTAGAGATTCTTATGTGAGAGGCTTAATTCAAGTAATTAGATACATACAGATCCACAATTGTTGCTGATCTTACTCACAAAGGCATTTGATGTTAGCAGGTTTAACTTTTTGATTGCTAGCATTGGATTACTTAATCTCTGAAGATGTGTTTGTTAGATTTATGATTGATGTGGTTTGAAGATGGTATTAGTGATGAATTTAGAGTTAAAACTGGTAGTTGTAAGGTTAATGTTGCTAGGCAGGATTTGGTGCTGATGGGCGAAAGTTAGTGCTGCTAGGCAAAAGTTAGTACTACAATTGGAGCCAAGTTAGTACTGTTGGGTTTCCATTTTTTTTTTAACTTGTTTGCTTGTTACCGTTGGGGATAATACTGCTGAGGGGGTTTAGTGTAAATATAACGGTTTCTTTGCTCGTAGGTTTGCTATTAACTCTATACAACTGTTCTTCATCATACAGTAACTTCATCCAATTCTCTCATACGCTCTCAATTACAAACCCTGATCGTATTCATCGTCGATCATCAAAATTATATCAATGGAATGATTACTTAATTTGTTGACCAACACAACATGGTGGCCTACTTGGAAAGAACAGATGGGAATGCTGATTTTCATGAGATAGTGGACTTTCTTACTACTAGCCCTATACACTATGCCTTAACTGTAAGTCCTACTATTTATGCTTCCTATATTGAACAGTTTTGGAATACTACACATTCTCAAACAGTCAATGATGTGAAGCAAATTCATGCCACAGTTGATGGCAAGACAGTAGTAATATCAGAATCATCAGTGAGGAGTGATCTTTACTTTAATGATGAGGATGGTATTACTTGTCTAACAAATGAAACTATTTTTGAAAACCTTGCATTGATGGGGTATGAGAGTGATTCTGACAAACTTACTTTTCAAAAAAATCTCTTCTCCCCTCAATGGAAGTACCTCATACATACCATTTTACACTGCTTAAGTTCAAAATCTACTTCTTGGAATGAATTTTCCACTATATGCATCTGCAGTCTTTTGTTTAGCTATGGTCAAAAGTTTTGCTTTTCTAAACTAATTTTGATGGGCAGTTGAGGAAACTTGGATACCAATACAAGAAAGTTTTTAATGTATCTAAGGCTTTTTCAACTCTTTTTTAATCATCTGATTTCTCTTGTAGAAACACTTTTTAATGATATTATAAAAAACCTGTACTACTATAAAAGGTTTTCACTAACATAAAAAAGAAAAAGAAAAGATTTTTAAGGCGAAGAAATTACTCCATTGTTTGCATCACTGTTGACACCACCGTAGTAGAGGGTGAAGGCTTTAGGAAAACTTACTTAACCCCAACCAGCACCTTTACTAATCAACTCCATTATTGAAGAAACAAATTCCCTGTTAAGAATCATCATCACCTAAAATACTCAAACACTAGGCAAGCCTTACAGAGGACACTCAGTTACCCCCCCCCCCTTATAGACTAGTGTGCCTATACCAAAATGTAGCTGATGAGGGCTGTCTTTAAGAGTCAGATGACAGATGGTAAGGGCTTACCACTATGCCTTCTAGCGTTAGAGGCAGCACAGGCTAGTGGTAAACATAACTATGACCTAATCTCTTTTTCCGGTTAATGTCTAATGATCCTCTTCTAGGAATTGGTTCAGGTGACAGACCTAGGTGCCAAAGGAAGCCATTGGGTGTCATTGCTCTGATAGGTCATGACGAGGGCATCTAAAAATTCATATGATTCACTCTCCTATTGAGTTAACACACCTGGAGAGACGAGGAAAGACTTGAACAAATGAATTATGGATAGTGTTACCCCTACACCCCATGATTCACCTCTCCCAGGAGGTCACACACCTGAAAGTGATGAGGGCAGATTGCAACAAGAGAAATTGCGAATATTGTTACAGCCTTGTCACAGAAGGTAGAAGGATTGGAATCTGATCTCAAGAAGACAAAGAAGTTGTATGCTACTGCTTTTAAGAAGTTAATCAACAGGGTAAAGTCTCTTGAGGATGAGTTAAAGTTTTAGAAGTCCAAGTCTAAAAGAAGGAGATTAACACTTGTTACCTCTGAAGATGAAGAGGATTTAGTTGCAGAGGATCCTTCCAAACAAGGGAGGAGTCTGATAGAAGAAATGGATTTAGATGCTGGAATTTCATTGGTTCCTCCACATGTTGAAGTTCAAGGGAGGTATGGACAGAATTTGGAAACTCAAGAAGGTTTTGGTGATGGTCAAGAAGTTAGTACTGTTGCACAAGTTTCAACTGCTAGTTATCATTTGTTAGTACTGCCAGTCCTCAAAGAAATGCATATACTACTGCTGATGATTTAACCCTTGCAGAGACCACTTATGGAGATCAGAAAGAGTGATGCTAAAGATAAGGGTAAGGCTAAAATGGATGAAACTGAGTCTCCAAGGAAGATGAAACAGAGAGAGCGGGCTCAAATTAGCAGGGATGAAGAAGTAGCTCAAAAGCTACAAGAATAGTTTGATGCAGCTAAAGATAAGAGATGCTCATGTTGCATCAAGCAGCTCAGGGTTTTATAGATGTTGAATGGGATGATGTATTGGCTAGAGTTGCAGCAGATGAAGATTTTGTTTAATAGTTACAAGCAGGTGAAAAGTGTAGTTTGAGAAGATTTCAAATGAAGCTTGTGGACATGGTCAATCAATGAAAGAAGTTCTTTGCCTTCAACAAATGAGCTGAAGGTAAGAGGAACAAAGCCAATGACTCCGCCACAACAAAAGGATTACATGTCAAATACATCATGAACAAAGAAGAGGTTACCTCCTATTAATATTGAAGTCACCTTTATTTGAGAGGTTAAAGACATTTTGAAAAAATTACTATGAGGGGGTACAATCTTTTGTTCCTATGGTGCTAAGTTAGAGGGTTCAGAGATGAAAAGAGCAAGTCAAGAAGTTTTTAGAAAAGCCTGTTGTAAGATAAATATTAGAGAAGCTTCAGGTTTAGGTGAAGAACAATCAGTAGAAAAGGAAAAAGAATTATCAAAAGAAGAACTATAAAAATTATTAGTGATAGTTCCAGTGGAAGAACTTGTTATTCAACCTTTGCAGGTTAGGTATCCAATCATAGACTGGGGGTTTATCTGAATGAAAACAGAAGGTATTGGGAATATCAGAGTTGGAAACCATACAGAAGCTTATCAGATTTTTGCTGATATGTTGAAGAAATTTAATAGAGATGACCTGGTTAAGCTTTGGGATTTGGTTAAGGAGAGGTTCAGTACAACAGAGCCTATATATTGATAAGAGTAGGATTATGGGTGACACTGAGAGATTGTTTCGAACCATATTAATGATGATTTCTATTGGAAGCTTCAAAGGTATATGCATGATCCTTTAGTATGGAGTGCTTATGATACATGTGGTGTTCACCATGTATCTTCAGTAAGAGGACATGATATCTTCATGTTGGTTGAGAAAGAATATCCTTTAACCAGAGGAACACTTGGATTGATGATGGTGGCTAGACTATTAGTAGAAGCAGATAGTGAGATGTCTAGATAAATTTTATGAAAGATCTTCTATCAGGCAAACAGACCAAGACGGTAAGGTGTTTAGAAGCATCCTCAACACAGAAGGTTTAATTCAGAAACTTGAATATTTGAAGGTAACTTACAAGTTTAGGGGAGGATTGTTAGGAATTAGAGGCTTCTACAACTTAATGCTGCTGGTTCAAGTTTGTGTTGCTGCTGAAGATTAGAGAAAATAGTCTAAGTCATTAGTATTGTTAGTATAATAGTTAGTGCTGCCAGTACAAAGTGTAACACCCCCAAATCGGGTCGCAGCGGAATAAGGGTATGGGGCGTGTTACTTCATAGATCAATATCACAAGATATATATAGATCGGGACCAAAAAGTCGTTTTACAAATTTGATACATTGATTAAACAATATTGATACAATAGCTCCCGAAGCTTTAACTTGTTCCTGATTATTATTAACAAAGATACCGGTTTAAAATAAAACAACCATATCTTTAGCATGACTTCCCAATAAAACACCAATGTATCCTTGGCACCTTGTGCTTACTGATCTCCTGAAAACATTGCTTAAAAACGTCAACAATAATGTTGGTGAATTCATAGGTTTGATAAATCAAAATATGCGGACGCCAAGACTTTTCCCGTGTTAAAGAGCACTCATTTGAGGCATCACAAAACTAGATTACATTTACACTAAGCTCATGACACTGAAGCTCGACGATCTTTCTTGCAATTAAACTATATATGCAATTACGCCCCCTTATGCGATGTCTAACCCTAAACATCCTAAATTCGACATGCTATAACGTTCATTCCCGGTGATAGCTAGTCACCCGAACGGGGAGGTCGTTTCCCGAATAGATCTATTAAAATACATTCGCGCTCACTTATTGTAGTTTCCACTAATCTATGCAATTGGACAGTCATGACATGGGACTTAACTGGGTTATCGCTACTTAGGCAAACATGTAATCAATACTTGCGTCCAATTTATAAAACAAAGCATGTTTCCACCCCATAGTTATAAATCATTGAAATCATAAAAATGTGGGGCTATGAACTCACTTGAGTGAGTGATCTGATAATTTATATCAAGTGTGGGAATGCTTCACGATTATTCCCGAATGCAACCTAATTCAATATAGGTCGTATAAGTACCGAGTACTTATATTAAAAACATTATATAAATCCTCTTAATTGTTTCAATCATACTATCGTTCGGGCTATCTAAATTAATGTGGTCATGACATGACGTTTCGAGGAGTTAGGACACTTTAAAATCGTACATCAACAACTCGTTCGATACGCCATCCGAAGAGGCCTCATTATGAAACTCCCTAGTATTATAGTACTTTGATAACCACGTATAATTCTATATAGCTCAATCACCATCTAAATGTTTGAGTGAAAACATATTTATAATTGTAAAACATTTATAAATATCTGAATAATGTAATTATAGTTATTCCTGGTAGGGTATTAGTTACTCCTGGTAGTGTTGTTACTACTGGTAGTGTTGTTACTACTGGTAGTGTTGTTACTACTGGTAGTATATTAGTTTATTTTCTAAGTCTGACCCGACTATAATGACCCACTAAATCACATTTTTATGATTCGGGTTCTAAAAAGAGGAATTTATGCGAAACGTCTATTTTTGAACTACTTTCTAGTTCTGTCCGTGACCGAACTCGACCGAATGGGCGAAAAAGCACTCGCAACTCAGATCTGATGCAGTGTATTAATTACCAAAAAGCCAGATTTTTCCCCCGCCCTTACGACCCGTTATCACTCGCTTTTAGACTTAAAGAACCTCGCGAGGAAGTAAAACATCATTCTGAGCAACTTTCGTGTTTCGCCGGAAGGCTGAAACGGACTCGAAAGTGCTCAAATCGAGCTTTTAAATTCCTGACAGCAAGCGCCATGTTCAAGTGCATGAAATTAACTAATTATAAATATATATCTCGTTTTAGCCATAACGTTTTTCGTTATTAGGAGTTAGAAGCTCCACCATATATCGAAACGATCGTCTCGGATAGCTCTATCATATTTCAAAGCCTGAATTCAGATTTTATGAAAACTCGATCCTCGTTTGGCGTGCCAAACTTTCTGCTCATTTATATTGCTTTCAAAACACGCTCAAAACTCATTTTTACATGTTTAAAAGTCCTAATGGTGATTTAAGCTACAATAAAACTAACATATGCATAAAATGAATATTGAAAGAACATAAAGGGTTCTAGATGACCTTATAGTGTATGGTGATGATGAACAAGTAATCTGAACCCTTGTTTAGATAGAAATCTAAAGCTTATAACCCTTGAAAACCTTAATCTTTTCCAAAACCCTAAACTTGGATTATCTTCCTTAAACCTTGCAAATGGTTATCCCAACCTTCAATACTTCTTAGAATACCTTAAGTATGATGTACAAACACTAGTATGGTGATAGAAAATCAAGGTATGGATTTATTATATGGGGTGCTTTGGGCCGTGGGTTTGTAAGAGCAAAAAGAGAGAGTTGTGTGAAATTTTACTAAGTAAAATGAAGTGTATGTTATCTTTCTTTAGGAGTGCAAGACTTATATGCATAAAAGCTAGTCAATAACACTATTCAAGACAAGATGAGTGATTTAGGGAAAAAGTTGGTCAAGGGTATGGGAAGCATGGGAGGTATGGCTTCATTTAAGGTGATAGGATGTATAAAGACCATCTTAACCAAAATTGACTATTCTTTGAATAATTAGCCATGAATTCGGTTATGGCAAGAGATATATGATATATTTGAGTTAATTTTATGTATTGGGTATAAAAGTGGGTATTTGTTGAAGCGCAGAAAAGTTTTGGTGGTTTCCGGGAGTGCCTAAACGCAATTTATCGCGAAACGTATACACTTTACGTATCCGATAAAAATAAATGAGCAAAGACCATAATTATTCTCAAAATAATTATTTAATACTTGCTTGATGCAAACGTTAAATCATTTGATGCCCGTTTACATTGAACGCTAATTTTTAGCCTTACGCGATTTTAGCTTAAAGATTATGATTTTATGCAAATGCGTAACAATACAAAAGGTACATTTGTGGGATTTTCGACGATCGTCAATGACCTTAAAAAAACACAGGTGTTATAGATACTTCCACACGTTAACGAGCCTTGTCCTCAAGGCTCATAATGCAGCACTTGACGACGGTGTGGTCTTGGTGAAGAGGTGTGGATATTTCTTCTTGAATTGGTCTTCACGCTCCCACGTGAACTCAGGACCTCTTTTGGAGTTCCATTGAACTTTGACTAATGGGATCCGACTTCGCTTCAACCGTTTGACTTCACGGCCCACTATTTCTAATGGTTCCTCAACAAAATAGAGTTTGTCATCCAAATTAAGTCCATCCAATGGAACGGCTAATGGCTCGTCGGCATGACACTTTTTCAGGTTGGACACATGAAATGTATTATGAACTATACTCAGCTCTTCAGGATGGTTCAAGCTTGTAAGCAACTTCTCCAACCCTTTCTATCACCTTAAAAGGTCCAAATACCTAGGGTTTAATTCCTTGTTTGCCAAAAAGTACAACCCTTTCCAAGGTGATACTTTAAACATGACGCTTTCATCCCGACCTTTGGATTCCATTGGGCTTACGCTTCAGATCGGGTAATCTTATGTCGATCACGAGCGGCTTGCATGCTTTGCTTGATATGTGATTTTCTCAGTGGTCTATTGAATTAGTTTGGGACAGAGTTTTTGAGCATCTCCAACTTCAGTCCAACAACAGGTGACGACACTTTCAACCCATAAAGTGCTTCTAATGGTGCCGCCTTGATGCTGGGTGGATTGCTATTGTTATATGAGAACTCGACTAATGGCAAATGGTTAACCCAGCCTTTCCAAAGTCGATTGCACAAGCACGCAGCATATCCTCGAGAGTTTGAATGGTCCACTCGCTTTGCCCGTCTGTTTATGGATGGTTATGCAGTAATAATATCCCTATAGTACCCAGGAGCGTTTGAAGTGACCTCCAGAATTTGATGCGAATCTCAGGTCGCGATCACAAATAATTTTAAGACAGGTATTCCATGTCTCATGACCACCTCGTTTAGTACATATCTTGCAAGTTTATCCAAAGGATCGGTCTCTCTCATCGGTGTGAAGATCGCAGAATTTGTGAGTCGGTCAACATTCACCTAAAATGGTGTCGTAGCCTTGCGACGACTTAGGAAGCTTAGTAACAAAATCCATGGTGATGTTGTCCCACTTCATTCAGGTATCTTAGGTTGTACCAACAACCCTGATGGCCTTTGATGTTCGGCCTTGACCTTAGCACAGGTCAAACACTTGCTACATAAGTGGCTATGTCGTGCTTTCATGTTGGGCAACCTATTTAGCTTCTTCATGTCTTGATACTTTTTGTCGGAACCCGGATGAATAGAGTATTTTGATTTGTGGGACTCGTGCATGATCACAGTCCACAAATCGCCATAACAAGGTAACCAGCTCCTGCCATTCAGGCACAGGGTTCCATCCGCACGTGGCTCCAACTTTTGTTCTCTAATCGCTTCTGGAAATTTAGCAATTTCAATCAACATTCCCCCAACGTCTTCACTTTTACTGTTCTCTGGTTTTCGCACTGCAGTATGAGAATTCATTCTGTTTGGATGATCTCAAGTATTAGGATGGACTAAGGCTCGAAATCTTAACGGTGGTTCTCGTCTTTCCTGCTTAAGCATCACGCAACTCAGACATTTGGCTTTCCCCGGGTGATATCGAATATCGCAACGTAATACACTTAGCAAACTCTATCCATCGGCGTGCCTCATGTTCTACGCTTTTTGTCTTAAAAATGTGTTGCAAACTCTTGTGATCGTGAATCACCGTACACTGTAGTTCCATATTAAAATAATGTATCCAGATCTTGAGTGCGCAAACACCATGCTCTTAAGTTCCAAATCATGAGTTGTATAGTTCTTCTCATGGATTTTCAACTGGCGTGATGCATAAGAAATCACTTTTTCTCTCTGCATCAATACAGCGCCCAAACCCTTCTTGGAAGCGTCGCAGTATGCGATGAAATCTTCGATTCAATTCTAGGTAATGAATGGGTGTTGCGCGCATTCAACTTGTGCTTCTACAGTTGAAAAGCTGCTTCTTGTTTTTCGCCCAATAATATTATCTTATTCTGGGTGAGCTTGGTCATTGGTTTTGTGAGCTTTGTAAACCTTCAATGAATCTTCGTTTGTACACAGATAGACCTTTTAAAGTGTCGTATTCTCCGTTGAGGGACTTAGTGATGTCCAATTCTGTATGGATTCATTCTTGGCTGGATCCACATGAATTCCTTCACTATCGATCACGTGGCCGAGGATACGGTACTTTGGGAATCCAAATTTACATTGGAAAAACTTGGGCATACAACTCATCGCTTACTTAAGAAATTCTAAGATTTGCTTAAGGTGTTCTTCATGTTCTTCCTTGTTCTTCGAATATATTATAATATCGTCAATAAAGAAAATCACGAATTTATCCAAATATGGTTTGCATACCCGATTCATAAAATCCATGAATACGGCAGGGTGCGTTGGTCAAACCAACGGGAATAACTTGAAAATTCGTACATGGTCGTAAGAGTCTGAAGGCAGTCTTTGGAATGTCTTCTTCTCGAACCCTTAGTTGGTGATAACCTGATCTTAGGTCGATCTTCGAGTAGACACTCGACCCTTGAAGCTGACAAAATAAAATCATAAATTACTCGGAGTGGAATAACGGTTCTTTCACTGTCAGTTTGTTTAATTCCGGCATAGTCATTGCACCATCCGGGAATGATCACATCCTTCTTCTTGACAAACAAGACCGGAGCTCCCCAAGGTGAGGAACTGGGTCTTATAAAGCCTTTGTCGGACAGCTCTTTCAGTTGCTCAGATAACTCTTTCATTTCGGAAGGCGCCAATAGATAAGGTGCCCGTGCTACAGGTACAGCACCAGGTACCAAATCAATTTGAAATTTCCCTGTCGAGTCGGAGGAACCCGGCAAGTCCTCAGGAAATACTTCGGGAAAGTCTTGAACTATTGGTACGTCCTCAAGTCGCTTCTTCTCCGACTTGTCTTCAACCTCCATTGCAGTGACATATGCCAAAAAGATAGGAAATTCTTTTTGCATGTACTTAGTGCACAAAGATGATGTTAATTGGGACTCGTTTGCGAGGTTGCCTTCGTTATTACGAATAATCAATGTTCGTTCCGAATGAAACACGAATGATCTTTTCGTCATAACAATAACGACTTGGTATCTTGCCAACCCATCCATACTAATCATGACGTCAAAACTGTCAAATTCTACGGCATTAAGTCGATGTTGAATGGGTGATTTAGTAAATTTTCTAGTGGCAAGTAAATTTGATAGCGAATTGTCCTAGGGCGACTAGTGATATGTTTCGGCTTAGGATTTGATATAAGATGATGCCAACCTTATAGTAAGACGGGGTGAAGGTCTGCTTAGTTGATATGGTTACTAATTCGATTTCAAAAGTAAACGCATTCTATGAATATGCACACAAAACATGATATAAGTAGAAAATTGTTTCCTTAAGAAGAGGTTTTTTTTTAGAGTGACTACTCTCAGCACGCCATGGTACCTTCCTGAATTATACATAGTTGATCAGGCCATGTATAATTGAGGACTAACGATGCATTGCTCATTTTCGTCAAAAATAGCGTTATATTCATGATATTCGTAGAGTAGTTTGTAGTGTAAATAAGGAGCCTAAGTTAATATGTCGAAATTTTTTCATATATACGATAATTTGATAGATATTTGATAATCATTAGTTAAACTAGAAATTTAAGGAATTACCAACGAGAATCCTAAGGAGATAAATTCTAAGATAGTTTCAACTTAGGATTTATTAGGCAAAGAGAGACAACTTTCTCTTTTAAGCCTTGATCTCATCTTTAATGTTGTTAGGATCTTGATCTGTTTCCCCCTTCTCTTAAGGTATGCACCACTCCATGTGCTCCAGTACCTCCAATTTGGTTTTTATGACTTTGGTTCTTTCGCTTAGCAATCCCTCTTGTAGTGCCCTGATTTCCACATTTCATAAGCAAATAATCTTCTGACTTGTCCCCGTGCCTCTTTGGGTTGTTGTAATATTTGTCATTTGTTGGTCTCTACAGTTACGGACCAGATGCCCCACTATGTTAAACTGTGGCATTTGGGAGGAATGGTCCATCATGATGATAGTTGCATTTAGGACACAACGGCTTGGACCCGCCGTAATATTTCTTCCTCCCAGTTGCCTTGTAGCGTAAGCTTTGCCAGTATTTTGCCTCTTGTTCGGCTGTTGTTGGTTATGATTGTCCTTGGAAGTGTTATTCAACTTCCTCTGTCTCAGCTGGCGTTCGGAAAGAGTGATGATCTTTTTGGTCCACACGTTTCTTTAAACTCTCACTATTGGACACTTACTCTTGAAGTGTCTCAGACTTCCACACTCATAACAGGTGTGAGTTCGTTGATTCCTAGCAGCAGTAGGATTCCTACACTCCCGGGTTATGTGGCCAACCTTCTTGCAATTCCCGCCCTTTACAGTACATTGCCCATTGTGGTTACCTTCCCACTTTCTCTTGTTGTTAGCATTCTCTGCTACCTTGCATTCTTGTTGTTCGGTTTGGCTTATTGACTTACGGGCCATGTTGGTTTTCGTCTCATAAATGGCATAGCCTCGATGCTAATTAGCCACTCGCTGGGCTACAACCCGCTCAATTTCCTCAACACTCATCCCTTGATCAACAGTTGTCATTGTTTCCTGAAAGTCACAGGGAACAAAATGTATATGAAGTTTCATTCAAGGGAAAATCATGACACTCCGTGATCCCAACAAGTAGGTAAGGTGAGACCACGTTATGCATAGATATAAGATAACCGCAACCATGGCATAAATAAATCCCTATCGTACAGTAGCATGATCATAACCAACAACGTAAGTTAATACTTAATACATCGTTTTACATGAGTAAATATGGAGTACAGCTTTTTATTAACATACCAACGAGTATTACTAAGTTTAGTGATATCAAAATGAGCTACACTGACAAATCTATTTGTCTATGGCCAGGGTGCCTCTCAAGATTCTAGATGCTAGACTCTTATGTTATCTTTAAGTGACTCAACATTCTCTGGTGGTGGTGATGATGAAGGTAGTGTAGCAGCAACTCGGTAATGCCTGCCTTAGCAGATGGTGATCGTGGAGTATGGTGTTAGATAGACATCCGTACCATACGGGATTTGGTCTCAAAATACAAGATGATATGGTATGGAGAGGTGGGTGGTGTAGAAGCAGACTCCTCAGTCTCAAATGACTCTGTATTCTCAGCTTGAGGGGACAGGATCATCTTAGGTATGCAGATGGTTCGGCGAAGCTAGGTGACTACTCCTACTCCTCGTACCTCCTCATCCTTCTCAACATCATCATCATCGTTGTCATCATCAGATGACTCATTATCATAATTGTCTCATCCGTCGGCAGGATGGTCAGCAGGATCCTCCTCAGGGTCCTCCTTATCCTTTTCCGGATCGGAGTTAGCAATGTAGCCTGGTGATAGGCTGTAGGTGAGGCATCAGCAGATAGAGGCTGATCCTTTATTGGTCCCTCTAGCTCCTCATCAGAAGCCTACTGGAGTCTCTATGGCTCGGAATTAATATAAACAGATGCGTAGGTAACCGTCGATAATGAAAACATAACTCCTTGCAACGAGCCAAACTTAACTTATATACATATATTATATAAGGCTGGTATGGTAAATACGAGTATGCACTTATGGCATAAATGAATGATGGTAAGGTATCATATTCGATAGCTTAATGTTTAGGTAACGCTTAGGACCTACAAGCTTATCGTACTACCTTGCCTAAAAAGAATTTATTCCCTCATAATTTATATAATAATCCTTTTATAAATAATTTGTTTAGTTGTGTGCAAGAATGCAAACTCATATGTGTAAATACAATATACCTTATAGTTAACGTACCGTACTAATTATGAACAGTTATGCATCATGTAAGCATCTAGTAAAACTAACTAACGCAAACAACTAGTGTATGTATGTCCCGTAAAAATCCCTTTTTATGAATGCAATATTTGAAAACGGTTATAGTCTAGCAAAACACATTTTGACCTGGTTCTCTATTAACCTTGGCTCTTGATACCAATCTGTAACACCCAAATCGGGTCGCAGCGGTATAGCGTCCGGGGGGTGTTACTTCAATAGATCAATTACACAAAGTTTATATAGAACGACCAAAAAGTAGTTTTTTAAAACTGATACGTTAGATTAAACAAATTTTTGATACAATTAGCCCGAAGCTTAACTTGTTCTGATTTTTATTACAATGATACTGGTTTTACAACATAAAACACCCGTATCTTTAGCATGACTTCCCAAAATAAAATCACCAATGTATTCTTGGCACCTTGTGCTTACTGATCTCCTAAAAAAACATTGCTTAAAAACGTCAACAATAATGGTTGGTGAATTCATAGGTTTGATAAATCAAAATATGCAGGACCGCAAGACTTTTCCCGTGATAATGCAACACATGCAGGCATCACAAAACTAGATTACATTTACACTAAGCTCATGACACTAAAGCTCGACGATCTTTCTTGCAATTAAACTATATATTGCAATTTACGCCCATCCGGATGTCTAACCCTAAACATCCTAAATTCGACATGCTATAACGTTCGTTCCCGGTGATAGCTAATCACCCGAACGGGGAGGTCGTTTCCCGAATAGATCTATTAAATAACATTCGCGCTCACATAATGTAATTCCAACTACATCTATGTAATTGACAGTTCATGACATGGGACTTAACTGGGTTATCGCAACTTAGGCAAACATGTAATCAATAATTGCATCCAATTTATAAAACAAAGCATGTTTCCACCTCATAATTATAAATCATTGAAATCGTAAAAATGTAGGGCTATGAACTCACCTTGAGCAAGTGATCTGATAATTTATATCAAGTGTGGGAATGCTTCACGATTATTCCCGAATGCAACCTAATTCAATATAGGTCGTATAAGTACCGAGTACTTATATTAATAACATTATATAATCCTATAGTTGTTACATCGTACTATCGTTCGGGCTATCATAATTAAAGTGGTCATGACCTGACGTTCGATGAGTTAGGACACTTTAAATCGTAAATCCAACAACTCGTCGATACGCCATCCGAAGAGGCCTCATTATGAAACTCCCTAGTATTATAGCACTTTGATAACCACATATAATTCTATATAGCTCAATCACCATCTAAATGTTTGAGTGAAAACATATTTATAATTGTAAAACTTTTATAAATATCTATATAATGTAATTATAGTTATTCCTGGTAGGGTATTAGTTACTCCTGGTAGTGTTGTTACTCCTGGTAGTGTTGTTACTACTGGTAGTGTTGTTACTACTGGTAGTGTTGTTACTACTGGTAGTGTTGTTACTACTGGTAGTGTTGTTACTACTGGTAGTGTATTAGTTTATTTTCTAAGTCTGACCCGACTATAATGACCCACTAAATCACATTTTCATGACTCGGGTTCTAAAGAGAATTTATGCGAAACGATATTTTGAACAACTTTCTAGTTTGTCGAGACCCGAACTCAGACCGAAATGGGCGAAAAAGGCACTCGCATCAGATTGATGCAGTGTTATTAATTACAAAATAAGCCAGATTTTGCCCCCGCCTTTCGACCCGTTTCACTCGCTTTTAGACTTTAAAGACTCGCGGGTAGTTACAAACAATCATTCTGAGCACTTCTAGTGTGTCGACGGAAGGCTGAAACGGTACTCGAAAGTGCTCAAATCGAGCTTTTAAATTCCTGAATGCAAGCGCATGTATACAAGTGCTGAACCCTTCAATTTCCACTTGCCCCTTGTTTTAATAGCTTAGTGAAACGGAAGAGACGAATGAACAGTGTTAACAAATTTACCCGCTCATTTTTTAACTTGAAAGGGGGTAAAATTCTGTTATGACTTTGAGGAATTTGCAAATATGGCCCTTATGTTTGTTTTTATAAATGGTGTGGGTATAAAAGACTTTTGCTCTTGGCAGTTTAGGTCCTTGTGGTTTATAAAAGAAAGGTGGACTAGACTTTAGGCTTATGGTTATGGGCTTGGATCCGGGTATAAGATTTTTGGGTTTTGTCTTTTATTGGTTGACTTTTGTTGATCAATGTTTGACCATTTTGACTGGATTTGACTGAGGCTTGACTTTTCTAGCTTCCGCT
Organism: Tanacetum coccineum; assembly: GCA_026074375.1. Taxonomy (NCBI): domain Eukaryota; kingdom Viridiplantae; phylum Streptophyta; class Magnoliopsida; order Asterales; family Asteraceae; genus Tanacetum; species Tanacetum coccineum. The sequence continues at coordinate 38,635 of BQNB010024549.1, read as the reverse complement.
TTGAATCTTTGGCTTCTTTTTATACACTTCTGATTCTCGTGTCCGTGCTTGCCCGTTTTTGACTGTTTTCTTATGATTTTTGATATATCCGTACATGCATACACAAAACACAAATACAAGCCTATTTTTGCCATTTTTGGTCTGTTTTGGGTTTAATTGGGTTATTTTAGGTATTAACGGATATGCGTATTTTACACTTATCACATAGCTTCAATCCAACATGCTTAAGTTAATGCGTATAGTTCTTAGGTTCGACTGATGTGAGAAAAGCATCATAGTAGCAGAATAAGGCTTGTTCATGGATTTGTAGTCGTGTGGAAACTAGTCTGTCGAGATCACCGATTATATTCTCTAGTGGGTGATCCTTAGTCCATTTGCTATTGTGTTCAGAAACTTGGTGATCGGGAGGCACAATTATATGAATAACATCCGATGACGAGGATTGATTAGAAGTAACTTCTGGAATTGGAATACCAAAGTACGGATCATTACCCATATGTGCAACTTCAATATCATGATTATCTTCTTCAACATCATGAGAAATAATAGGAGTTTGAGTTTCTTGTGTTGTATGAGAGTTACTTGGTGATGGTGCATCTTGATCAACTATAGTTGAGAAAGGTAAGCCAGTTGATACAGCATGTTCAGTTGCAACTACTTCAGGAATATGAACAATGACTTCTGGTGCTTGTAAATCAACATAAAGTGGGGGATTAAGTGACTCATCAAGCATTGGTTGAAACAACAAATCTCAGTCAGATCTTAAAGGTGGTACAAATGGTGTTGAAAGAGGAGGGCTTGGTACGAGTCCTAAACTGATTGTTACAGGAGTCATATCATGAAGTGCGGGTCCTGGACTGCTGTGTTCAAAAGCCATCGCGGTCAGTTCATCAAAGTTAACATGAATGGTTTCAATTATTCGTCTGGTACGCCTGTTGTAAATCCGAAATGCTTTCTTCGTGGGTGCATAGCCAATGAAAATACCAATGTCAGCCTTCAGTTGTGTTTGTCGTGTAAAAGCTCGTATGGTGTTTTACCGTAACGACGACGTATCATGGAACAATTTTAGGTATAACAGGCTGTGGCAACCGCTTCGGCCCATAGAAATAAAGGAGCTTTTGCGTAAATTAACATAGTGCGGGCTGCTTCAATTAGCGTATGATTTCGTCTTTTAACAACACCGTTTTGCTATGAAGTGCATGCAACTGATGTTTTATGAGAGATGCCAACCTTCTCATAATATTCACACAATGTCTGATTAACAAACTCAGTTCCATTATATGTTCTAATGCGACGGACGGTTTCCTTAAGCCGTACTTAGATCATCTTCAAAAAATTGATAATAAAAGCTGGAGCTTCATCTTTTAATCGCAAACATTTTACCCATGTAAATTGAGAGTAGTCGTCGACAATAATGAGGATGTACTTCTTTCCATTGACATTCACGACACGCATTGGCCCATACAGATCCATATGCAACAGATAGAGTTTTTCTTGATTGGTGTCCTTAGATTTGGGTTTGTGGGGTTTCTTTGAACTTTTGCCTAATGCACATGCAGAACATAAGTGATCCTTTTCAAACTTGAGCTTAGGGATACCTCGGACAAGTCCATGTCTTGCAAGATGATTAGTAGCACCAAAGTTCAAGTGAGATAGACGATGATGCCATAACCAAGACTTGGTTTTAGAGGCCTTTGACAAGAGACAAATTTCAAGTAAGATAGACGACGATGCCCATAAACCAAGACTTGGTTTTTTTGAAGCCTGTGTTTGACAAAGACAAATGGTGGAGAGGACGCCATCAAATTCCCAAGTATAGAGTGTAATAAAGAGTATCCCCTCAAGATCCCTCATAAACCAACACCTTTCTAGATGCGAAATGAAGCAAGGTGTTGACGAAAAGGCCACTTCACGATTGGAATCACAGAATTATCCACATAAAATAGATTAAGCCCAAGTTCCCATCAACAAACTAAACCCTTGAAAAAGTAACATTCCTAATCTGATTTGACTCCATAACCCTATTATCTTGCGCAACTGATCATTTCGAGAATTTAATTGTACCCAAGAATTTACTGATGAAATTGGTGATGCTGATAGCGTATCTCCGTCATGTGCTTCGAGCAACCAGAAGTCCAAATACCATATGACATTTGGCATTCCATTAGAGTAAGTAGATGGACATTAGGTTTTTATGGAACCCCAGGATTTACTGGTTTGTTCGTTAGCAGATATTGTTTTTATAACCTCATTTGCTAACAGAATCAGTATTCTTATTTCTTCCTAGTTTCCTTGAATAACCAAATAAAACCACATGTTTGGGTGATTTAGATTCTAGAACTATTGGTTTCCTAGAAACACATCATTAGAGTGTTAATCCAGTTAAATGGACGCAATTCCTACTATAGTGAAGAGTCGGACCGAAGGTCCCTCCCAATATATCATATCTTAGTGAACATTTTCCTGTTGGTTTCCAAACACTTCCTTAGATTTTTTCACTTAGGTTTAGCACGGAATTTCACATCATTCATAGAATTAGAAACACACAAATTATCAAAAGACATGCAATCATCATCGTTAATACAAACATAATCAGAATTATCATGTTTCTTGGAATTCTGCACAGACACGGATCCATTAACTTTAACAGAACCATTTTCATATATTCAAAACTAGATTAACGTTCCTAGGGTACTTCTACTTTATTTTCGAATTACTACTTGTGGTTTGCTGAATCTTATCATTCCTGGTAGTTGCCTGAAGCTATGATTCCGCTTAGCACATAGAAAGACATACTCCTGTAAAATGCAACACACCGCTTATAGAAACTATATTGAAGTCGAGTCTGTTTTTGTGTTTTCTGTGGATATGAGTGATTCGACAAACCTAACTTTCTTGTCCTTTTTCCTCGGTGTGACCGCAACTAATTGAGGATCAAAATTGTTGATGCTAGGGCAAGTCCTACTTATGTGTGAAAGCAATTCCTGAATGACTTTAGTATACCTAAAGGTAGACTCTAAAAGTGAATCTTGAGGATAATTCGCTTTTACATGTTCGACTATATCCCTAAGGACGAAAGCTTCTTCCTGAGTGTGCTTAAATATAGCGAGTTAGCAGTCCCTTTTAGTTCCAACAATTTGGGTGGAGTGGGTTCCACTTATCCCTTAGAACCTTTTGGATCAACAGAGTGGGTCTCGATAGCCTCCTTATCTAAAGCTTTTCCTTTAAGTTTCCTTAACTCATTTTTAGGGCTGCTAGGACCAAACCTTGTTCCTGAAGTTTTACATTTAAATTAGAAATTTCTCCAGACTTTATATTGACTTGTTTGATTAACGCATCACATTGTTCTTTTGATTGAACACGTTTTGGTTTAATCGAGTCATAAAGTTGCTTATAAGTCTGTTTCAAATGCTCATTCTCAGCAACAAGTTTTGTCACTCTATATTCCAATACAAGTGTAAAGTCACAATTTTCAACCATGCTATATTGACTTTACTATCATCCACATTTCCTTTTAAAGACTTAATTGCTCTTCAACTTGACCAATGACTGTGTCTTTCTCTTGAGACTGAACTCTCAATCACTTAATTCAAACAACAGATAAAAACTTGGAGCATTGATCTAAAACACTAATTTTTTGTTGAAAATTTCTGATTAAAGTTGAGAAATCATCTTCCAGTAGAGATGCAATATTTTTCAAAGTGTTGTAAAACTCTTACAAGTTTATCTAAGTTTCTTTATCAACAACATCCTTTTTGTTGAGAAGCTCATTCTTGAGTTTGAGACACTTTTGACATTCATTCACAATTTCACAACCATCATTCACAGACAAATTCACAACGGTTTTTACAATATCATGATCAATGGCTTGTGCCAAGAGTCATTCATTTTCACTCAAAACTTGATTCATTTTAACTTCGAAAATTTTGGACTCCCAAAGCCCCCCGATGTGTTCGACAGCCTTTTCCATTTGATAATAGACATTTTGGACATCGACAAGTTCATCAACCATAGATTGAAGTTATTGAAGATATCTTTTAATTCTTTTAAAAACAAATAATTTCATCTCGAAAACAATCCGTTGTATGTTCAACCCCACGTGCCCTCAGTGGATAGTTGTGGCATTGGTTCTTTCTTTGACACCTGATCAAAGCCACAATTGGCATTTAAGCTCTTCAAGCTAGTACACCATACTCACTTTATGAAATTCCTTTAGGAACCTCAACTTTGTTGTGTTGTGGAAGAAGGAGAAGGGTCTAAAAGGTGGGACGAAGTCGCCTTTCCATAGGCTATTCGCACTATATAAATCAGAATGTCGAATAATCGTTTGATGTAATCGTTAATTAAGAATACAAAATAATGGGTTTAGTGTTCACTTTATTTTTACAACCATTGGATCTTGATCTTTCAAAATCATGTTTAACGACTCTCATCACTAAAGCATTAGTGTCTCATCAGAAACACGAATCACATAGTCATACCATTTTAAAGAATTACATACCCGTCATACATTTTTGCTTTTGACTCCCAAACTTCTTTAGATAGAAAAGGTTTTCAAAACCAATAGCTTTTTGTGGCATGAATCATAACAAATTTTAAGATTTAGTCATCATATGAAACATTTTGCGCAATTGACCGTTTTTGAAAATGATATTATCAAGTTGCTTAATTTTCCTTTTCTAAAGAATATTTCCTCTATCAATATTTTTGTTTTCTTCCATTTTTAAATCATTTTTGAGATCATAAACTGTTTTTTCATATAAATTCCTTTTCTTGCACTTGATCAGAAAGAGTTTGCTTAAACGTTCAAATCACGGCATACTGTTCATTGATCCGAAAAACTGTTCTTAACATTTTGCATTTCTTTCAAATCTTTAACCTCTTCTTTATATCTGTCAGCCGGTAGTCAAAGCTTAATTGACAGCTATTATATTCCCAGAATTAACATTGGGTGCACTCATCACTTGTGTAATTAATGTCAAACATAGATAATATGCAGGACATCTTGTTGAAGCAGAAGAGTTTACAAATTCTGGACAGTTTCCTGTTGTGATTTCACTCATAAACTGAGGATAAAGGAATGATATGCAATCACTGGTTATAATTCAGTTTCTGTCTGATTCACATCATAACTGTTCAAAAGATCCATTATCTGCTCAACATTTGATTAATTAAATCATAGGCCATAATATCAGGATTGTGTACCCAGTGAGGGAACTGAGCCATTTCTAGAAATATTCGCCATGAGAGGCAATCTTGGCTGAGTTAAGTTTCATCACAACAGAGTCATAGCATCCAGATCATCGGCTTGATAATCAGCATTATGGGTAACTTGACAGTCTGAGAGGTTTGAATTCAGGAAGTCCTGGAAGTACCAAAAATACTAATTTCTTCCTCGTTAAAAATATGACCACTTGCTTGAGCTTGAACCAGCAACACTTTATCATTGAACCACGTTTCATCCCTTTTTTCTCTTGGGCATAGTACATTGCTTGGAAATATGACCCTCCCCTTTGCAGTTGTAACAGATAACATTTGTTGTGTTTCCTGTGTTTGCTTCCACTTGCTCCAGAGTTTATTTTCCGAAGTTCCTCAGTAAATTGTTTGGTCTCCCCAGAACAGGTTGCACAGGTTACTTTTCCATCATAGATGGTAGCTTTTCGACGAGGGTTTGACGAAGTCCTAGCTGATTGATGGTAGTAGGAATACCGTGATGTGACAACAGCATTAAGAATGACATCATGTGATTGATCGCATCAATTGAATTCATCCCCTTTTCTAGAACACTGACAATTAGACCGGAGTCTGGTTTGGGAAAATTCAGATGTTGATGTTGGTAAGGTTGTGGAGCAATTTCCAATTGTGGGATGGATGATTGTGGAGAATAAACGTTGTGGTGAACTGAGGATTGGTACTCATTTGATGGATAAGTAATTGAAAGAGGTGTTGATTGACTGGTTATGAATTGTTGAGTCTGATAAGGTTTTACAAACTGTGAAGACGGATATGGTGAAACATGATGTTGAAGATGAGAGTTCAGGAGAGTGTGTAGATGAATTGATAAGTTAAAACGGAGGTAAATGGTGATATTCAACTAAACAAGAGGATCGAAGTACGTTCATGCCATCAAACAAAGCTTCATTTGCATGTCTTTACGTATTGTTGCATGGTGGTTATTATTGGGTGTAATTAAAGCATGAAGCTGAAACACATTGTAGTATCAAGTCTTTTGACCAATTTAAATCAGTAACAAATTTTGCTCCATTATCGGAGAAGATGTATAAAAACTTGGTGTTAACTGAAATTGCCCAATGGCATCTGTAGATTATCATAATCATTGAGTAACAGAGTGAACCTCAAGAAAGTACTCAAAGTAACGACTCTCCATTTCTTGTAAGTTGAACTATCGAATCATCAACAGCTTAACATCTCGTTCTATGTTTTTTAAACGACTCCTTGGCATTTAGCAGTTTAAATCTCTCCCAAAGTCTTTTGCAATACGATGTTGGACTCACAGAGCATAGAATTTAAGTTGGAAGGCATGGAGAATGATGTTTTATTGCTTTGATGTCACAATCAGCTTGAATGGGCTTTCAGCGGAGTCAGTTCAATATATTCCTTAAGGCTTGTTACTACCATCCTCAGTGATTGAAGGCCAAACGAGTGTCCTTTTTTCAACAAGAGCAAGAATCATTCTTCCTAGGTCAATTCAACATAAACAGTTCCATTCGGCTCTTCTAAACAATCAAACAAAGTGTTTTTACAAGCATTGGTTGTTTGTTGTCACCCACCTGAAAGAAGTGACTTATCGGCAAGATCGTCATTGTGGTATCAAAAAGATTACAAATATGAACGATCGTGGTAGAAAGAAATTTATGGTTTGGTTATGTGATGTTGAGTCTTGAAATTAAACTACACGTGATTTTACAATTCTCGCAAAACCGAAAACAATTAATTTTCACGGGATTTTAACATTCAAAGAAATAACCGTATATTTAAGAAAGTTTGAGTAGTGTGTCTTAAATGGAATTGACTAGTTCGGTTGACAAAGAAATCGCCTAGATCGGTTGTCTTGTTTGGTTGACAAAGGGACAAACTAGTTCGGTTCAGCTGGTTCGGCTCTGCTTGTTCGGTTATCTAGTTCGGTTGTCAAACAAATACGCTAGTTCAGATCCGCTTGAGTAAATCTCGTTCGGTTCTAGTTTCGATTAACTCGTTCGGTTCTAACTGTGAAACCTCGTTCGGTTCTAACTATGAGGCACTCGTTCGTCCACTGACAATAAGGAGTCTAGTTCTGTTCCAACACATATATGAACTAGTTTCGGTTCTTAAAACAGCAACTCGATATTTGATTAAAGATTGTGACTATTATGAAAAGAAAAAGGCAAGAGAAGCTGAGGTTAAGAGGGTTGTTAATACTGGTAAGGGGATGGCAAAACCAGTATGGACAAATGCAAACAGGGTCAATCACTCTAATAAATTTGTTCCTAGATCAGTACAACTTAATGTTGGTAGGCCAAATATTAATTCTGTTAGGCCTAATATTAATACTGGCAGGACAAATATTAATTCTGTTAGGCCTAAAGTTAATGCTGTTAGTTCTAATATTAATACTGTTAGATCTAGACAGCCAGTACCTACCAAGACCTCAAACAGTTTTAGTCCTAAAAGACTACAGATGAATCAAATTAATCAAAGAAGGGATTTTTCAAAATCACATTCATTTGTAAGAAGACCCTTTGCAAAAACTACAGCACAAATGTCTCATTCTAATGCTGTAAAGGGAAATTGGGGATCTGCTGTTAAGACCTCAGCAAGTTATAATTGGAGGAACTCTAGACCAAACTCTAATTGTGATAGTGGACCAACTTTTATTAGAACTGTGAATGCTAAAGGTCCACAAGGCAGACCCAAGCCTGTAAAGGCCTGGGTCCTTAAGAGAAACTAATTTCTCTTTTTCATGTGCAGGAACATCCACTGAAGAACATGGTAGATAGAGGTATATTTGATAGTGGATGCTCAGGGCACATGACAGGTAACAAGGATCAACTGGAGGATTTTGAAGAATTCAATGGGGGATCTGTTACCTTTGGAGGTAGCAAAGGCTACATATCTGGTAAAGGAAAAATAAGAGTTGGTAATTTAGATTTTGATAGTGTGTCTTTTGTAAAAGAATTAGGGCATTTTAACCTTTTCTCAATATCACAAATATGTGATAAGCAGCACAAGGTTCTTTTTACTGAAACTGAATGTCTTGTTGTGTCTTCTGACTTTAAGATGCCTGATGAAAATCAGATACTTTTAAAGGTCCCTAGACACCACAATATACAGTTTGATATTCAAGACACCTACCTGCAAAAGGTTTTGCTGTTTTGATTGCTAAAAGCCACTATGATGAATCTAAAGTATGGCATAGAAGGTTAGGTCATATCAATTTTTAAAAACCTAAACAAATGTGAAGGGACCTTGTCAGAGGTCTACTTCCACGGTTTTCAAAATGACCACACATGTGTGCTTGCCATAAAGGCTAACAACAACAGGGCCTCTTGCAAGGCCAAGTTAGTAAGATTATCACTGAGCACTACACACCTTGCAAATGGATCCTTTTTTGGTCTACTTCTGTAAAAAAGCATTAATCATGCTAAGTTATTGCCTTGTGTATTACTGCTGATTGTACCAGATTTAGTTGGGTATCTTTTTTGCCTCTAAGGATTGAAAAAACTCGTGCATTTTCAGACCTTTATTAGGCAGATTGAAAAACAGTTTAGTCATGGTTAAAATCATTAGATCAGATAATGGCACTGAATTTAAGAATAGAGATATGCTTGAATTTTGTGGAAACAAGGGAATAAAACAAGAGTATAGTAATGCCAGAACTCCACAACAAAATGGAGTTGCTGAAAGAATGAACAGAACCCTAATTGAGGCTGCTAGAACTATGCTAGCAGATTCTCTCTTACCAACCACTTTTTGGGCAAAAGCAGTTAGTACTGCTTGCTATATTTTTAATAGGGTAAGAGTGACAAAACCTCAAAACAAAACTCCATATGAGCTTTTGTTTGGCCATAAACCAATTATTAGCTACATAAGACCTTTTGGGTGTCATGTTACCATTCTAGATACTCTTAGTGTGCTTGGCAAGTTTGATGGAAAATCTGATGAAGGATTCTTAGTTGGTTACTCACTAAATAGCAAAGCCTATAGGGTTTATAATTTAGTAACCAAAAGAGTAGAAGTAAATCTGCATGTTAATTTTCCCCTTTTCCCCCTGAAGATAAACCCAATGTCAAAGGAGTAGGATATAGATGGATGTTTGATATTGACTATCTTACTGATTCTATGAACTATATACATGTATCTTTGGAGAATCAAGCTAACCCACATGCAGGTACTTCAGAGAAAACTAACAATGCAGGTACTTCACAAACTCCAAAGTCTAATGCTTCTGAGGAAAAAGATGAGGATGTAGAACTTATTGTTGTACCTTCAGCTGTAACGATTCCTGAAGAAATAGTTGACTCAAGGACATCTTCCACAAAGTCAAAGAAAGAGAAGATCTTGACAGACCCTCAGCAAGAGGAGAAGGTTTCCTCAACTGATACTTTAGAAGATAATCCTAAGATTCAAGCTTTTAGAAGAGAGTTGGAACAAATTGCCCTAAAACATTTAGGGACAGTCCCTGAAAACAACTCTACCAGTACTCCTTCAGTTAATACTGGTAGTCAGACAGTTAATACTGGTAGGCTTGATGATGATGATTCACCTATGCCAGAGCTCGAAATCTTTCACAAGTCTGAGACAGGAATTTTTGATGAGGCATCTTATGATGAGGAGGGTGTGATAACTGACTTCAACAGTCTTCCTACAGAAATTGAAGTCAGTCCTACTCCTACACTTAGGATTCATAATATTCACCCAAAAAGTCAAATACTTGGTGATCCTAAGTCAGCTGTGCAAACTAGAAGCAAAGTGCAGAACAAATCAGGAGCTCATGCTCTTCTCAGTCATATTCAAAAGCAGCAAAGAAACAATCACAAAGATCAACAGCATTGTTTGTTTGCCTGTTTTCTATCTCAGGAGGAACCTAAAAAGTTAACCGAAGCTTTACAGATGAACAGTGGGTTCAAGCCTGCAAGAAGAACTGTTACAGTTCAAGCTACTACAAAGTATGGGTTCTTGTAGATCCTTCCTCGGGGAGAATGAAGGTAATTGCGTACAAAGTGGGTCTACAGAATAAAAGATATGTAAGCGGTGTGGTTATTGAGGGAATAAAGCAAGATTGGTGCCCAAGGGTACACACAGGACAGAACGGTTTAATTTGACTATGATTGGAGGATTTTTTGTCTGTGGAAGAATCGAAGTGTCTATCCGGTTATTTTTAGCCTTTGCTCCATTTATGGGGTTCCATAGTATCCTCCAATATGGATGTAACAGAGTGCTTTTTCTGTATGGCACTCTCATAGATTGAGAGGAGTTATGTCGCACACCTCCTTTGATTGAGTGAGAGAGAGAGTAGTGAGTTCGATTCCCAATAAGTTTTATAAGGTTGGTCCACGACTTTGTCTGGACTGTGTCATCAAGTTGAGCTTGGTGATGCTACTTTATCAACATTCTTGAGAGAAGCACTGGATACAAGAGGGCACAATAATTGACAAGACTTATTCATTTAAAAGGGACAAAAAGGATATCATGCTAGTTCAAGTGTATGTTGATGATATTATTTTTGGTTCTACCAACAAGTCTTGTTGTGATGAGTTTGAAGCCTTGATGAAAAGCAGATTTTAGATGAGTTCAATGGGTGAACTCACATTTTTCTTAGGTTCTTACACGTCAGAACAGAACAAGGGGGAAGTTTTCATATCCGTAGGACAAGTATGTAGCTTGAGAAGAGTGATCGAAGAAATATTTTTTTCTGATCTTGTATATGTTGAAAGCTGCAATAACACCAATGGAGGACCAAGGTACCTATGACAAAGGTTGAGGAAGCTATTGATGGAGATTATTCTTGGAAGATCCATGATAGGTTCCCTCACGTATTTAACTACCTCTAGACCTGATATTATGTATGCAGTATGTGTTTGTTCACGTTTTCAGGTAACTCCAAAGACTTTCATTCAATTACTGTTAAGAAATCTTCAAGTATCTCAAGGGCAAACCAAACTTGGGCTTATGTATCATAGAGATTCACCTTGACTTGGAATCAATCTATGATAGTGATATGGTGGTCCAACCTTGACAAGGAAATCCACAACAGGTGGTTGTCAATTTCTTGGACAAGATTATCTCATGGCAATGTAAGGAAATAGACAATAGTTGTCTACTTCAACAAACTGAAGTGACTATGTAGCTGCTGCAAATTGCCGTGGACAAGTATTGTGGGTTCAAAATCAATTGTGGATTTAGTTTTAATTTTATGAAACCAAAATCCACATTGATAATGAAAAGCACAATTTTTTTGGGGGCCCCCAAATTTTTTGTTTTTGTGAAGAACCAGTATTATCTCCAAGACAAGACACATCGAGATACGTCACCACTTTATAAGAGATTGTTATGAGAAGAAGCTCATTAGTGTGGAGAAAATTCACACAGACTTAAATGTAGCTGACCTGTTGACCAAACCTTTTGATGGACCACGGTTTAATTACTTGGTGGTTAGCATTGGTATGATAAACCCATAGCTACATTTAAGGGGAGGCTTAGTTGTATAATTTGTTTAATTCTGGTAGCTAAGTAGTCTTAATACTATTAGTTAGTTTTTATTCATACTGGTAGTTATATAATATTAATACTGGTAGTTTAGCAGTATTAATTCGGGTAGTTAGTTTTCATTAATTATGTCTATACAAACTCTTGCAGCATATTTTTCTTTGTTTTAGACTAATTTTTGCAGGCATAGCATGGATGTGAAGATGAAAGGCAGGAGTGATAAGGTTTTCGCTTTTGTAAATTTTCAGTCAATACTTAATTCTGGTTGAAAAAGAGTTAATTCGGGTTGATTCTTAATTAATTCTGGTTGACCAAAATTAAGTCTGGTAGTGTCATTTTTAATACTGGTAGGTTATTATTAATGCTGGTTATAACACCCTGTGTTTCCAAGTCATTGACGACGTCGATAAATCCGCAATATACCTTTTGTATTGTACGCATTTGCTTTAAATCATAAATGTAAAGCTAAATCGCGTAAGCTAAAAATTAGCGTTCAATGTAAACGGGCATCAAACAATTAAATGTTACATCAAACAAGGGTTAAGTAATTATTTTGAGGATAATTATTAACTTTGTTCATTTTATTTTTATCAGATACGTAAAGTGTATACGTTTCGCGATAAATTGCGTTTAGGCATTTCCGGAACCACCAAAACTTTTCTGCGCTTCAACAAATACCCACTTTTATACCCATCATAAAGTTTACTCAAAATATATCATATACATCTCTTATATGCGAAATTATGCCTTTATACAAGAAAAATAAGAAAAACTCTTCCAATTTGGTCAATGTAGCAGACCCCCCCCCTATTATTTAAAGTTGGATCTACGGAGCACCTTTACTTATACTATTCCTACACACTACTACTCCTCGTTTCGTACGTGCACTCTACTTTTGACCATAGCTCTATCTTATCCTCATACTAAAGGACACACTCAGAGAACTTCGGTACCACCTGTCGGACCCACTAACTCTTCACTATACCTATGTAACCATCACCTATCTCTCCGCCCTAAGACCCCCCCCTCGCTCCTGTTCCCCACCCTCTGACCTAGGACGACACCCTCTATATACATGCTATAAATATGACTAGATAGTCACATGCATAAACACTTAACAAAGAAATAAAAAACTCTTCCTTTTTTTCTCTCTTTGAAGCCACGGCTCAAACACCCTCAATTAATAAATCCATAGCAATTTTTCTACAACCCATACACTCCTATACACATACATCCTAAGATATTCTAAGATATTTCCAAGCATTGGCTAAGCATTTTCAAGTGATTATCAAGAAAAAGGAAGCTAGGGTTTTATTAAGAAAACAAGGGTTTTCTTAAGTGCAAGCTTGGATTTTAAGGCTAAACACGGGTTTAGCATTTGTTTATCATCATCTTCATACATCCTAAGGTCTACTAGAACTCTTTATATTCTTGTAAACTCTCATTTATATGCATATGTTATATCTATTTAGTTTAATCACCATTTAGGATTTTATCATGAAAATGGAGTTTATACTTGAAATGATCATTTTATACACTTATATACATGTGGTGTTAATACTTATATCACACTAAAAAGGATGAGAAAATATTGTATCAAGTTATTTTGGTGTAAAAATGATTTATTGGTGTAATAGGGTTTTTATGATCTATAATATGTTTCAAGTTAAAGAAATACTTAAGACAAGTTAAGGTTAATTATGGACTTATATTAAGGTTATAAGATCATTAAAATAAGGTTATATCATGATAAGAAAATATGTACACTTATGGTTATTATGTAAAAAGTATAAAGTGGTAAAACATAAAAATAAGGTCAAAAATGAACCTATGAAAGTTATGTAAACATTCTGTCCTAAGTGTTATAAAAATATACTTATTTTATATTTTTATAAGATAATACATTTCATGACGATTCCGAAAAAGTAAGAAACTTGTTAAACGGATTAATAACGAAAAAGTTACGTTAAAAACGAGTTATACGCTAATTAAACGGAGTTTATAGAACACGCGCGCGCGTCGCGCGCTCTCTCTCGCTCTCTTTCAACACAGCAAGTTTGATATTTTTAACAAATGTGTGTGTGTGTGTGTGTGTTTTAGGATTCCAAAATGATAAGAATCGTAATTTTTCAATTAATAACGAACAAGTTATGAATTTCGCGAGTTTACGACAATTAATACTTTTATAAAACTATTTTTATAAAAGTTACTATTCATGACAGAAAGTTATATTTTTGTAAACCTCATAAAATTATAGAACTTTCAAAAACGAGAACGTCCTCGAAAGAATCGTTAAAAACGGAGCTATAACGAATAAAATACGACATTTACGGGTTTTACGACGACGAATACGATTTTTATAAAACTCACGTCTGATGTGAACAGTAAAAGTTACTGTTCACCAGAGGGTCAAAATATGAAAAATGTCAAATTATGATAACTCGTCCTAATACGAAAAGATGGGCATAAGAAACGTCAAAATCGGGCTTAAAACGCAAAAGTTATGCTAGTTTTACTAAAACGATAATTATAAACGTTTTTACTTATTAAACACAATTTTACCAAAACCATTAGTTGGTGATTGAGCTATGTAGAATTATATGCGGTTATCAAAGTACTATATTACTAGGGAGTTTCATAATGAGGCCTCTTCGGATGGCGTTTCGACGAGTTGTTGGATTTACGATTTAAAGTGTCCTAACTCCTCGAACGTCATGTCATGACCTCTTAAATTATGATAGCCCGAACGATAGTACGATGTAACAACTATAAGATTATATTCAAGTACTCGGTACTTATACGACCTATGATAATTTAGGTTGCATTCGATCTTTTACGTGACGCTTTATCTGCGATATTTGGATTATCTGAACTCAAGGTGAGTTCATAGCCCCACATTTTTACGATTTCAATGATTTATAATTATGGGGTGGAAACATGCTTTGTTTTATAAATTGGACGCAAGTATTGATTACATGTTGCCTAAGTAGCGATAACCCAAGTTGAGCCCCTTTATCATGAACTGTCAATTGCATAGATGTAGTTGGGAATTACATTATGTGAGCGCGAATGTTATTTAATAGATCTATTCGGGAAACGACCTCCCCGTTCGGGTGACTAGCTATCACCGAGAACGAACGTTATAGCATGTCGAATTTAGGATGTTTTCGGGTTGAACATCTAATCGGGCAGAAATTGCAATATATAGTTTAATTGCAAGAAATATCGTCGAGCTTCAGTGTCATGAGCTTAGTGTAAATGTAATCTAGTTTTTGTGAGATCTGCATGTGTTGCATTATCACTAAAAAGTCTTGCGGTCCTGCATATTATGATTTATCAAACCTATGAATTCACCAACAATTTTGTTGACGTTTTTAAGCAATGTTTTCAGGAGATCAATAGGCATGGGATGCCAGGGATGCATTGGGTTACATTTTGGATTGCACGCTTAAAGATTTAGGTGCATCATATTTTGGGAAATGTATTGTCAACTTTTGTAATATTCAACAATGAACAAGTAAAGCTATATGCTTTTGTATTAAGTCTTTCAATTAAATCCAATGTATCATTTTAAACGACTTTTTGTGTCGTTCTTATATATCTTGTGCTGTTGATCTTGAAGTAACACGCCCCGGACCCTTATTCCGCTGCGACCCAATTTGGGGGTGTTACAGATTGGTATCAAGAGCCAAGGTTATAGTGAACCAGGTCAAATGTTTTTGCTGGACTATAACCATTTTCAAATAACGAATTTATACAACGGGGTTGTACACGGGACATACATATGTGCATACATTCATGCATACACTATTTGTTGCATTAGTGGGACTTGATGCATTCATAATGGATATACGTGGTTATAATATATTTTATATAACATATTAAATCAATTTCTATCCAAATTCAATTATTTTAAAATTATTTTTCCCCCCCCCCCCCCCCTTCCCCCCCCCCCCTTTTTTCCCACTGGGGGGTGGGACCCCCCCCAATTTGTGATAAGGGGAGAAAAATGTGATTAAATATGTAAAGTGATCATATTACTCAAGTGTATTTCTCCACAAACATGTGCTAAAAAAGTTTCGGAATACGATGACATGTTAGGGGGGAGCGTTTCTAAAAAGTAATATCAAATCGTGTATAAACACTTTGATAGTTATTTCACAAGTACCTGATTGGTGTTTTTGGTTAGTGGTTTTTATGGCAGGTGAACTGTACCAAAAGACTGACCATGATTGACTATTATCGAAGTTATAAGGATGGTAAGGGTTTTGGTGCTCGTTCTCATGACCTTCAAGAACCGAAGGTTCTAACAAGTACATCCACTTGTACGTATAGTAAGTCCTAGGTATGTTAAAAAGGAGTAAATGTGAGATAGGGAATAGTGCCGACTGCGATGGAGCTTAGTACTGGAATAACAATAAGGTACTAGTCATGAATATATCGGTAAGCACTGATGGGGTTGATGAATGAAAAAGAATTATATGGATAAAAGAGTGTAAAGAAAGAAGCCTCCATACACTTAGGGAAACTGGTCAATACATATGCTGTCAGATAACTATTGATGATTGCTGACATTGTAGTGACAGCATGGACCCAGTGAATGCAAATGAAAACCCTCCCCAGCCACTCTGAATCTGCTAAAAGATTTTGTTTCATGTCGCTCGGAGACTAAAACATTATATACTGTCTTATCTCACTCCGAGTAAGTCGGTATTGAAATGGTGCAGTCTGCGCATAGCCTCCGATCACTAAAATCAAAACGCACTTTTGAGTCGATCTAACCAGTGACATTCATTTTATCTAGTTGGAAAATTTCTTATTACTTGTTATTCACTACTCGGTGATTTCTTGAGTTTTATCTTTAGAGTCCTACGATTATCCTTGTGATTTTGCCTGAACAGCGGTGATACGTATGTATCCACAGTGAAGAGGAAATCTTGTTGAGCAACTTCAAACAATGTGACTTGTTGATGATCCCTTAATGGATCAAACTTGTGAAAACTGGAAAAAACACGATGCGATTATACATGATTCAAACTTGTTTCCCAGGTATATCGAATTCGTCAGTTACTTTGACTTTGGAAAACAAATAAAACTTTCGATGTGTTACAAAACTCTTTTGCAAACTATCGCATCAATTGTTTTTACAAATCAATTTCCTATTATTGCTAATTGTTTTATTACAGGATCATTTAAAGATGGAAATGGAGATACCCTGTTCTAGCATAATCAAGTTCATAACCGCGTGCTCATACTTATTAAACATCATATGACAATTCGAAGATTATCATGAAAGCTCAAGTCATTGTTTTTAAAGCTTCCGTAAACTCTGAATATTTAAGCTTTCAGATCAAGAAAATGTGTGAGCATATCATTCAGAATGACACAAGTCACAAGTTGACAAAAAAATCACATGATGATGATTAGAGATTATGATTGGTGATGATCCCCTCCCATAGAGCTTAAAGATCACATTACAAGTCAAGCTAAAGCTAAAAGTCTTAAGTACTGCCTCTCTTCCAGTACTAAACTATAGTACTGCCAGACTTTAACATAGTTCACTGCCAAGACTAACTAATACTAACAGACTTAACTTAGTTAATACTACCTGGTATTAATTCTTTTAAATCTATTTCCCAAACAATCTCTCACATAACTTGATCTTCTACTTGAGAACTTCAAGTTTCTTCAAGTGTCTTCAATTTAAGCTTCATGAGGATGTTGTAAACAAAACTCTTCAAAATTATCTCTTGCGCTGCCAATTCTATCAAATCATCTTTTTTTGATCTTTGCAGCAACTAATCTTCAAACTTTTAGTAACACTTCATATCAAACAATAAAAAAAATAAAAATAAAAAAAATAACACTTAAACAGCTACATTGAAGGGTCTATATGACATCAAATCATATAGTTTCGAATATCTCGTCATCACTTACAGGTGTGTTAACTCTTGTGAGAGGTGAATCATTGAAACTTTAAATGGATTTGATGTCTCTTTACCAGTTAGACACATTAACTCTAGAGTAGCAGTCTTTGGCTCTCCGAAAGTGCATGTCCATGGTTCGACTGAAAATATTTCAACTCTCAGTACGTTTGAAACATTGGTGATTGAATACCATATGGTTTTTGGGCAAACCATTTATAGCCACATGACGGATTTGATATGCCTTTACCTGTAGCCGTTTCTCAGGGTAGTCATTCTTTGGCAAGCTAGAAAAAAAGGTAAATTCCATGGTGGATTGATTACCATATCAACTCTTTGTACATGAAACTTGGTGAGTTGATGTACCATCCACTTTTTGGTAAAGTGTCAACCATCTAATATGGATTTGCAATTTGTCTTTACCATAAGCCATAATCTCATGGACTAGTTATGGTTTTTCCACAGCCTTTACCACAATCCATAAACTTGTGGGCTAGCCAACTCTTTACAAACATAGATATGGTGAGTTGATAACCATACAATTTTTGGCAAATTGTCAGCCATAAACGGATTTGAGAAGTCTTTACCAAGAGCCGTTTGCTCTTGGACTAGCCAATCCTTATGTCTATTAGACATGGTGGACTGATAACCATTTGTTGTGTTAGTGCATAGCACCTCCACCAAGTGTTGTTCTCCTCATCTCCATTCTAGATTGCTAACTCATCAATCTCCATTATTTTCTAATACCAGCTTGCTTTTCCATCATTTTCAAAATTTTATAACAATCCTCATCTGGTTTTCCTCCTTGAAGTTTCTTGTCCAACATAGCTTTGCATACTTCAGCAGAAATGTTAATTTCTCTCTATTAGCATAAAACATCTGCAGACTCCAAGTTCAAAAATGTACTCTGTAAGATCATTGTATCTCCAATAATTATACTTTGTTGGTACCTGCAAACTCCAAATTGAATCTGTACTAAGGGGTTCTTCAAACATGTCTTAAGTATTCCCAAAGTACCTTTTCTAAATTCATTCCTCTGGCTCATTATCTCCATGTTTCTTCATAGACAATCCTGTATAGCTCTGTAAGATCATCTCTTAATATGTCAGTCAGCATTGCTCCAAGCTTATGTATACCATATCAGTTCCATTCTCCCTTACAATCTGGTATACAACCTTTCCTCCCCCCCCCCACATCACTTCCCCCCCCCCCCACCCCCCCCCCCCGTCCCCCCATCCCTCCCATTGTTAATGAGTCTTATAATTGCTTTACTGGGTGATTTTGTAGCTACAAGAACAAAGATTAATGGGGAATTTAGTACCTGGATGTAGGATCATCTTTTTCATTAGCTCGTCTGAATCTTCAGATTAATCCTTTATCATGGTTCTGTATGGGATTCCTTGCTTAGCTTATCGTTTTATCCTATTTTTAGTCTTCTTGATGGCTTATCATTCTTGTCATTCTTCAATTCTTTCTCCCTCTGTTGGTGAGTAACTTAATCTTCAACTTAGCTTCTTTGCAGTTTTAGTTTAAAGCTCTTCACCAAATCTCTTCAAACTTTCCTTTGTTACTTCAAAGTTCATAGGGACATAAGTATCCAATTGCTTAACCAAATTTTCAAATTCTGCTTTCACTTCTTCAAAATTTAACTTCTTTAATTGAGTCAACTTCCATGTCCTTGATTCTTAAGAAAGTTTGTTATAGTCCTGAGGCTGTGTTTGAGTCATATGCGTATTCCTTTTTGCTTAGCTATCTTTCCTCTGCAAAGTCTTTTCTTCTTTGATTTACCAACTTTACCATCCTTTGGCATAAATCTTCACTGTAAGATCTTTCCAAGCACACCTCCTTTAATTCTCATTTTGCATCAAGTGTTGCTCTAATAGTTCCCAATCTTCTTCAGTATAAGATTGAGCTTCAAACTAAAATGACAGCCTTCCTTTTCTTTTGTTCTCTGTTATTCTTGTCTTTAGCCTCCTTTTTGAGCTATAAGTGATCCAATGACTTGTTTGGCCCATTCTTCCTTTTCCAAAGCATTCTAATCTGTTAGCTTCAGCAAGTCTGCTTCTTCTTTGAAGAATTTGTTCTTTTGTTCTTTCTAGAAGCTTGAGTTCTTTTCTTACTTCTAATATAGGAGCCTTTCCTCTCTTCTACATCTGGTCTAGAGAAGTACTGAGACTTTATGTATTCAGTAGTAACTGGATCAATGCCAGTATTAACATCCAAACTGCCAGCATTAATCTCTTCAATACCAGAACTAACTTTAATGCACAGAATTAAAATTTTCAAAAGCAGATTAACTTCTTCAAAGTCCAAACAGTACAGCAAATTCTTTTGAAACTCTTCCTTCTCTTGTATCTCATTCCTTGTCAACTGACTTGATCCTTGTGAACTTTGTTAAGATTGCTGCAGCTTCTAGAGTTTTAGGCTTATGTCTTCCAAACTTGTTCTCCCTGAAGCAATGGGACAGTCTTTGCGGGAGTAACAAGTCTGTGTACAAAGAAACCTGAGGATCTCTAAATTCATTAGACTTCCTCCCCCGGAGCTTTGTTTCTTCCTCCTCAAGAATCAAACAAAAGAACCCTCATGTCTTTTCTCTCAAAGCAACCATCATAGTCTTTACTCTCTTCCACCCCCAAAAAAAGTGAGGATAGCTTTCCCAAAGGTCTGTTTGGTTTCCTTGAGCTGCTTCTTCAAGTCACCAATCCTTGTCATTAACTGGGAAGTAGTAGCTTCTTGTCTAGGTATAGGTGGTTGTTGGTCAATTGATGGTTGTTTAAAGGTATTGCTTATTGGTACTTTGTGCAGGTGAAGGTGAAGGTGAGGGGAATGCAGTGGTAGTTTCAGCAATAGGTGTAGGTGGTGCAGGTTGAGATAGAGGTGGAATAGTTATGGCTTCAGATGGTATAGGTTGAGTTGTAGGTGGTGTTGGTGGTATCACACTTGATGATGGTTGAGGTTGAGTGACAGATGGAGCTTCTTGTCCTGCACTTGGATCAACAATAGACAACATAGCAGGCAACAAAGGTCTTGGTACCCCTCTAAAACCCCTTTTCATGTTTCCAAAAATCTTTTTGGTCAAGGTCACAGCCAGATAAGGGTGTTTGTTTTCAGTTTGTATATCCAAAATCATTTGTAGAAAACGAGGATACATCAAAAACTTTGTTTTGCTTTTCAAGTTTGCCACCATGCCATCAAAAATTAGTTTTGAAAAATTATAAACTCTGCCAGTGGAAAGACAAATCAAGGCAGTAGCAATATTGCTACCAAATTGATCCCATCCACCACTTTTAGAGCTTATACAATGTAAAATATGGTGGACTAAGAATCTCCATTGGGGTGTGAAAAAGCTTTTCCAAAAGGTAAAAGATCCATCAGTAGGATACCCCATATGCCCCATCCCCTCAAAAATCTCATTGTTTGGCAACATGGTAATCCCTGAAGCATCTGCTAATTGAAGCCTAGTTCTTTTTTTTAATAGATGTCAGTGACTTTTATAGTCATTAGTATCAATAGTTTCTTGTAACTACTAGAGTTTCCATCGCAAGAGTTTTGGCAGTAGCAGTCTGCCAAAACTGTTTGACTATGGAATCATGGATAGTAGGATTAGTAGTTAAAGCATACCTGAGGTTGGAACCTCTTAGAAAATCCACTATCTCTGCAAATCCTGCACTTTCGTCAGGTTTGCGCAAAAATCCCACTTGATTATGTTTGTCGCGGTATTTTAATTGAGCCATGATTTGAAAGTTTCAATAAAAGGTAGTGATGTGGACTGAAAATCACTAGGTTTAGTTACGAGTGAGGTGCTAGATGCTGGTAAAAAGAAAATTAAATATATCCTTTGTAAAGATAAAGAAGATTTCTACTTTGATAAGAAGGAGAGAGTAAATAAAAGATAAGTATGAAAGAGAAATCAAACTTTATCTATATATAGCTTCTCTGTGAACGATAATAGCGCCTTAAAAATCTGTAACGGTAACATTTAAACAGTGTTTAAACAGCAAAAATCAATTTTCCCGCAACCAACACTAATGATAACCTACCAGAATTAAAATTAACACTACCAGACTTAACTTTGGTCAACCAAAATTAAGTATGTTTCAACCTGAATTAACTCTTTTTCATCCAGAATTAAGTATTTACTGAAGACTTACAAAACAAATACCTTATCACACCTTCCTCACATCTGCAAATCCATGCTATTCCTGCAAGAATTAGTCTAAAACAAAGAAAAACATGCTGCAGGAGTTTGTATAAATCAGAAATTGCTTAGAACTAACTACGAACTTAATAAACTAAATACCAGTAATCATACTTACGTAAGCCAGAATTTAGTTAAACTAACTACCAGAATTATACAAACTATATAACTAATCCTCCCCTTAAACGTAGCTATGGGTTTATCATACCAATACTAACCACTAAGAAATTAAACCTTAGTCCATCAAAAGGTTTGGTCAATAGGTCAGCTACATTTAAGTCTGTGTGAATTTTCTCTACCCTAATGAGCTTCTTCTCATAACAATCTCGTATAAAATGGTGGCGTATCTTGATGTGCTTTGTCTTGGAATGATACACTGGGTTCTTCACAATGCAGATTGTACTTTCATTATCAATGTGGATTTTGGTATTCATGAAATTGAAACCATAGTCCAGCAGTTGATTTTGAACCCACAATACTTGTCCATAGCAATTTGCAGCAGCTACATATTCAGCTTCAGTTGTAGAAGTAGCACTTTCATGGTCTGTTTCTTGTATTGCCATGAGATAAGGTCTTTGTCAAGAAATTGACAACCACCTGTTGTTGATTTCTTGTCAAGGTTTCGGACACACCATAATCACTATCAAAGAAGCTTCCAGGTCAATAGGTGGATTCTTATGATACCATACAGCCTAAATTGAGTTTGCCCTTAAGGTACTTTAAGATTCTCTTCACTGGCTTTGAAATGTGAGTCTTGGGGTGACTTGAAAAACGAGAACAAGCACATACTGCAAACATTATATCAGGCCTAGAGGCAGTTAAATACATGAGAGAACCTATCATGGATCTGTATAAGTGTACATCCACATCAACAACTTCCTCATCTTTTGTCAATGCCACTTTGGTCTCCATGGGGGTTATTGCAGTTTTCACACTTACAAGATCAAATTTCTTGAGTATCTCAGCTACATACTTGTCCTGAGATATGAAGATTCCTTCTTTGTTCTGTTTGACTTGTAATCCTAGGAAAAATGTGAGTTCACCCATAGAACTCATCTGAAATCTGCTTTTCATCAAGGCTTCAAACTCATCACACCAAGACTTTTTGGTAGATCCAAAAATGATATCATCAACATACACTTGAACCAACATGATATCCTTCTTGTCCCTTTTAATAAATAAAGTCTTGTCAATAGTACCCCCAACCCCACACCCACCACCACCCCCCCCCCCCCCCCCCCCCCCCCCCCCCCCCTCCATACCCCTTAATAGTACCCCTCACTGATCCATGCTTCTTTAGAAATGTTGATAGAGTAGCATACCAAGCTCTAGGAGCTTGATGCAGTCCATACAAAGCTTTGACCACCTTATAAACCTTCTTAGGGTGATCAGGATCAACAAAGCCAGGAGGTTGTGAGACATAAACCTCTTCATCTATAGTGCCATACAGAAAGGCACTTTTTACATCCATTTGGTATACTATGAACCCCATAAATGAGGCAAAGGCTAAAAATAACCTGATAGCTTCCATTCTTGCCACAGGAGCAAAAACCTCATCATAGTCAATACCCTCTTCCTGCGTGTACCCTTGGGCCACCAATCTTGCCTTATTTCTGACAACCACTCCTCTTTCATCTCTTTTATTTCTGTAGACCCATTTTGTACCAATTACCTTCATTCCGTGAGGTAGATCTACAAGAACCCATACTTGTTGCAGCTTAAACTGTAACAACTCCTCTTGCATGGCTTGAACCCAACTGTCATCTTGTAGAGCTTCAGAAAATCATTTTTTAGGTTCCTCGGAGATAGAAAACAGGCAAAACAAAAACATTGTTGATTGATCTTTTATGAGTGTTTCTTTACTTTGCTTTTATATATGCTGATAAGTGCTACGAGCTCCTGATTTTTGTTGCCTTTGTTCTTGTTTGCACGTGACTTAGGTAATCACCAAGTTTTTGACTTTTGGTGAATATTGTGATCCTAAGAATAGGTGTTGTGGGTTATTGGGGATCTGGGGGTGGGGGCGTGTAGCGTGTGGTGGGAGGGACTGACTTCATTGCTTGTTGGTAAGTTGTTGAAGTCAGTTACCACACCCTCTTCAATCGTAAGAAGCTCATCAAAAATTCCTGTCTCAGACTTGTGAAAATTTATAAGCTTGGCATAGGTGATCATCAGGGGGCTCAAGCTCACCAGAAATATTAACTGGTTCACTACCAGAATACTAAAAGAGTGCTGGTAGAGTTATATTCAGTGTTAATATCCCTAAATGCTTTTGGAGCGATTTCTTCAAACTCTCTTCTAAAGCCTGAATTCTTAGGATTATCTCGACAGTGCCAGTAGAAGAAGCCTTCCTTTCTTTTTTATTGTTGATCTTCTGTCAAAAACTCATCTTTTTTTAAATTTTTAGAAGACTTCCTTGTCTCAACTTTTTCTACAGTATTCTTTACAGCTGAAGGCACAACAATAAGCTCTACATCCTCATCTTTTTCCTCAGAAGAATTAGAACTTGGAGTTTGTGAAGTACCTGCACTGTTAGTTACTTCTGAAGCACCTGCATGTGGGTTAGCTTGATTCTCCAAAGATACAGGAATATAGTTCATAGAATCAGTAAGATAATCAATATCAAACATCCATCTATACCCTACTCCTTTGACATTGGGTTTATCTTCAAGAAAATTAACATGCAGATTTACTTCTACTCTTTTGGTTACTAAATTATAAACCCTATAGGCTTTGCTATTTAGAGAGTAACCAACTAAGAATCCCTCATCAGATTTTCCATCAAACTTGCCAAGCACACTAAGAGTATCTAAAATTGTAACATGACACCCAAAAGGTCTTATGTAGCTGATAATTGGTTTGTGGCCAAACAAAAGCTCATAAGGAGTTTTGTTTTGAGGTTTAGTCACTCTTACCCTATTAAAAATATAGCAAGCAGTACTAACTGCTTCTGCCCAAAAAGTAGTTGGTAAGAGTGAGTCTGCTAGCATAGTTCTAGCAGCCTCAATTAGGGTCCTGTTCATTCTTTCAGCAACTCCATTCTGTTGTGGAGTTCTGGCATTGCTATACTCTTGTTTTATTCCCTTGTTTCCACAAAATTCAAGCATATCTCTATTCTTAAATTCAGTGCCATTATCTGATCTAATGATTTTAACCCTATGACTAAGCTGGTTTTCAATCTGCCTAATGAAGTTCTGAAGAATGCCACTAGTTTCATCCTTAGAGGCCAAAAAGAATACCCAACTAAATCTGGTACAATCATCAGTAATTACAAGGCAATAACTTGCATGATTAATGCTTTTTACAGAAGTAGGACCAAAAAGATCCATATGCAAGGTGTGTAATGGCTCAGTGATTAATCTTTCTAATTTGGCCTTGCAGGAGGCCCTGTGTTGTTTACCTTTATGGCAGGCAACACATGTATGGTCATTTTTGAAAACCTTGGAAGGTAGACCTCTTACAAGGTTTCCCTTCACAAGTTTGTTTAGGTTTTTAAAATTGATATGACCTAACCTTCTGTGCCACAATTTAGATTCATCAGATGTGGCTTTAGCAATCAAACAGGCAAAACCTTTTGCAGGTGTAGGTGTCTTCATATCAAAACTGTACATATTGTGATGTCTAGGGACCTTTAGAAGTATCTGATTTTCATCAGGCATCTTAAAGTCAGAAGACACAACAAGACATTCAGTTTCAGTAAAAAGAACCTTGTGCTGCTTATCACATATTTGTGATATTGAGAAAAGGTTAAAATGCCCTAGTTCTTTTACAAAAGACACACTATCAAAATCTAAATTACCAACTCTTATTTTTCCTTTACCAGTTATGTAGCCTTTGCTACCTCCAAAGGTAACAGATCCCCCATTGAATTCTTCAAAATCCTCCAGTTGATCCTTGTTACCTGTCATGTGCCCTGAGCATCCACTATCAAATATACCTCTATCTACCATGTTCTTGAGTGGATGATCCTGCACATGAAAAAGAGAAATTAGTTTCTCTTAGGGACCCAGGCCTTTTCAGGCTTGGGTCTGCCTTGTGGACCTTTAGCATTCACAGTTCTAATAGAAATTGGTCCACCATTACAATTGGAGTTTGGTATAGTGTTTCTCTAATTATAACCTGCTGAGGTCTTAACAGCAGATCCCTAATTTCCCTTTACAACATGAGAATGAGACATTTGTACTGTATTTTTTGCAAAGGGTCTTCTTATAGATGAATGTGATTTAGAAAAATGCCTTCTTTGATTAAATTGATTCACCTGTGATTTTTTAGAACCAAAGCTGTTTGAGGTCCTTGTAGGTACTGGCTGTCTAGATCTAACGGTATTAACATTAGAATTAACAGTATTAACTCTAGGCCTAACAGAATTAATGTTTGTCCTACCAGTATTAAGTTGTATTGATCTAGGAACAAATTGATTAGCATGATTAATCCTGTCAATATTAGTCCATACTAGTTTCGCCACCATGTTACCAGTATTAAAAACCCTTTGTTTATTAACCTCAGTCTCTCTTGCCATTTTCTTTTCATAATAGTCACAATCTTTGATCAAATGACTTAGACTACTACAAACAAAACATTTCTTCTTTGTGAAAGAGTAAGCTTCCCCTAGTTCTCTTTCCATCATAGCATTCCAAATCTTCATGTTAACTTTAGGTGTTTCTTGATCTATGATTGGTTGCCTAGGAGTTTTTATGTGTGAGACACAACTAGGTTCAACCTCTTTGGATTTTGGAGCAGACACACCTTTTTCATTTGTTGTTATAGGTGTAGACACATACACTTCTGGAGGTACACTTGAATTCTCATATTCTGGATTAACAAAATGTTTAGAGGAAGTTCTAATAGATCCTGCATTGTCATTAGATTGACAGGTAGAATATTAACTGGATCTATCATCATAATAAATTGGTTCTGGTCTTGAGGTCCCTTTTACCATAAACATAAAAATAGACTCATCAATTTCTTCTTGTGGTGTAGGAGTATAATCTCCACTTAAGGGATGTGGAACACCTTTAAAAATTTTAGTTTTATAAATCTACTCGATACAAAGGTTTTTACAAATGAATATCCTACATCCTGATCAATTAAAAACAGAAAATTCACTTTCTTCCTCTTACACTTAGAATCCTCATTGTTTGATTGTATTTCAAACCTAAGACAACTTTACTATTTGAACTCATGCCAGAATTAATTAATCTCTAAAGATTCTTGGAAGAATATTTCCATGAATCTAATGTTTTCTGCAATTGTTCCTTTTCTTTTACAGCTTTCATTCCTATTCTCCTATATCTTTTTAAGATTTTATTTTTGCATATATTTTCATTTTTACTTGAAATGTAAGCTTTCATTTAGAGAAAGTTACTGTTTTTGAAAAAGTTAACCAGTTGAGATTTAGTTCTTACACTTGACTATAGGCAAGTATTTATCGCTTCTTGATTCACTAACTATTTCATTTTTTCCATCATACAGTGTTTTAAGCTTATTATATGAATTAATGCAAGTTTTAGAACATAATGATACCTCACTACTGGAACTGATAGCCATGAGTGCATGATTTGTCTCTTCATCTTCAGTATGTTCTCCCCAATTGACAATACCATCATCCATTGTCAGCAAGCCCATCTGATTCTTCTCTTGCTTTCCAGCTTCTTGGTGTTGATAAAATGAGTCTCTCCTCTTCTTTCCATCATGTGTCCCCTTTGCTGTACATTCCCTAGCAAAGTGACCAGTGTTGTGACAATTGAAGCATTCAAGCTTCTTTTTGTCAAAACCAACAGGTGTTTTTCCATCCACACGAACCCTCCTTCCAGTTTTCTTATAGAACTTCTTCATTCGAATAGCAATCATTGCTATCTGCCAGTTTATGTCCATCTCTTCAATGTCCAAGTCATCAATTTGTTCCAGGTCTTCATAGCAAAGTCCAGTCTTCTGATTGCTTGAAAAAGAGGGAATAAATAACTTCATTAGCAAAACCAGCAAGAACTTCTTTTTCAGGAATATTGGTTGAAGAAGTAGAAGGAGTGCAAGTACTATAGGCACCAGTAAAACCAGACTTAACCTTATTAGTGCTGCTTTTGCTTTGTGAAACAAAAGCAACATTTTGAGCACTTGAAGATGTTTTTGAGGCACCTTGTATTTCCTGCTCAAAAACCCTAAGGTTATTGTACAAATCATCAATAGATAAAGTATCAACATCTGGTTTAGTTCTCATAGTCATTGCCAGATTGGACCATGCTGGGGGCAAAGACCTGAGAAACTTATAATTTGCATCCTTAGTTGATACTTTAAGCACAATGAGCTTCAACTGAGAAAAGTAGTTGTTGGAATTGTCCATATCACTTTTCTAACCCTCTGGATACTGGATATTGTAAAGCTTCAACTGTGTTTTGATAAAGCCTTCTGCATTTCTTTGAATTTGCATTAGCACCAAAACCTAGTTCTGATGGCTTCCCAGATTTCTTTTGCATCATCCATTCCATGAAATCTTCTCATATGTTCTTTGGGAATTGCCATCAACAAGATATTCTTAGCCTTCCTTTCCTTTTCAACAGCATGAATTTCTGCAGGAGATACTGGTGGAAGTATTCTAATTACACCATCCTTTCCAGTTGAAATTCTCTTCTTGGAGTTTCCATTTTGATTACTTCCAAACTCATTGTCAATGTACTAATGTAATGCTCCATCTCTATAGCCCATATTTAATACTCTCGACTCTTCAAAATTAGAGTTTGAATTTGAGATAGCAGTTGTTTGAGGAATCACCTATTGTTGTTGTTTAGGTGCAGCACCAGTGTCTGATGCATCTTCATGGTTTGATGGCTTCAGATCACTTGAGAGTTGGAGAGAAATCATTCATTAGCAGGTTGAGTCATTTTGTAAGATCTAAAAGAGAGTTTATGTTTGTGGTTTAATGAGTCTTTTACACTCTGAGTCCCTTTATTGGCTCGATACCATTGTAGGTCCTTAGTCTTGGATCTATCAGCCTGTGAAAGGACAATAGCTAAACTTGTAAATCCAAATCAACTATGTGAGAGAAACTGACTATGAACTATCATGTGTTAATGACGGAATCTTACACAGAAATTAAGAGGAACAATAATACCTAATTTTGCTAATGATTTCTATTAAGCTTTCATGCTTCTATTCGATATTTTTAACTCTAGGCGTTAGGGTTCACTTTTATTACACCAAGGAAAACCCTGAAGGATTTACAAAACATGTAAAAAGATATTGATATCCTTTACTAAGATTATCTCTAAGATATCTCTAAGATAACTATTATCTCTATTTTGTTACATAAACAGACTTAACTACGTATGACCAGTACTAACTATAGTACTACCACTCTACCAGTACTAACTATAGTACTGTCAGACTTAATTTAGTACTGCCAGACTTAACTTAGTACTGCCAGAATTAACTAATACTACCAGACTTAACTGTTATACTACCAGTATTAAGTCTTTTACAATATATTTCCTAACATTGTCTCCAATTACAACCTGCTGAGGGCTTAACAGCAGTTTCCCTCTTTCCCCCAATAGCACTAGCTGCATTCACCTCAGCAGTATTAACCTTTTGATATGAAAATTTTGTTCTAAGTGCTGTTGTGTTAATAAAAAACCTTAAAATGGTGAATGAGTTTTATAAAAAAACATTTGATGGTCTAACTCTTATTTCATAATACGGTTAACAAGATTAACTTTCATAGCAGCATTAGTTGGTACTACCTGTCTGTTAAAATCATGCCTAGCAGTACTAACATTGTTAGTACCGCTAGCTCTAGCAGTATTAACTAGAATTTTGCTAGTTCTAGTTAGTACTACTGTAGGAACAAATTGGTTTTTATGATTCACTCTTTGCATATTGTTCCAACTTGGTCTAATCTCCCTTTTACTAGACTTTATCCTCGTGTTATTGTTTAACTCAGCTTGTTTAGCCATCCTCTTTTCATGGAAAATCACCATCTCCTAATTCGATGACTAAGACTACCACATATAAAAACATTGCTCTTGCAGTAAAAACCATGACCCCAACACCTTTCTTGTTATCTGTAGGATTTTTTTTACTATGTGTGAATTGTTTCCTAAACAGTTTCCCTAGGAGTTTTTACTTGCTTATTAGTACTAGCAAAACTAGGTTGTTCCTGTTCTTTTGTAGGTTGAGACACATGTTCATCTTTACTTTCTGATTCATACTCCTCAATGATAGGAGCATCAGACCTAACCTTAGGTTGATTTACTACTTTGGGTTCGATTAAAGTTGGTTTCCAGGCAAAGATTCATGTGTTTCACAATGCCAATTGATTCAAAGTATCAAAGTAATGGTTTGGATTCAGATTCTCACTAGTTTGAGACTGTTTTGGACCATATGTAAATTGTGAGTAATCTATTTCAATATCAGGTCCAGATGGCATGTAATTCCCTGTCATGGGTAGGGGTGCAGCATGCATTCCTTCTGCTGTAACAAGCCTATCATACAAAGGCTGATTTTCTAAATCACTTTCCTTATTCATAAATACACTTTGTAAAATTTCATTTTCATAACTCAAGAAGTCATCATATCTAAAATCCCCATAACCAAGCCTAAATTTACCATTAGTGCTCAACTGAGTATTTAGCCGTTTACCAAGATTTTTAAAAGAGTTGTGCCATTTTTCTACTTTAGCTTTTAAATCTTCTTTTTCTTTTTCAGCTTCTGCCAACAGTTTCTTATGGTATGTAAGGACATCAGTTTTATCATCTAAGTATATTTTCATAAACCTTATCTTTTCCTCATACCAAATTTGACTTTGTTGATGAGCAACTAATTGTGCTTCAACTTTTTTTAAAGCTTGAGTATATGCCAGTATTTCTATGCTTGCATCACTAAGTTGTGCTCTTTGTTCATCGTACAGTTTTTTAAGTTCAGCATAAGACTCTTTACATTCTTTTGAACAAGAAGTTACCTCTGTGTCTGAGCCTGAACTGTTGCAAGCTATCAAAGCATAATCTTCTTCTTCTTCTGAGTGATTGGTCCAATCAACACCTTCTCCATCAACAGTCACCAAAGCTTTAGAGTCCTCCTGTTTACCAGATCTTCTCCCATTCTCTTTATCCTTATTGCTAGAGTTCCAAGCATCTCTCCTCCTCCCATCTTGATTCCTCTTGGATCTACACTCTCTAGCAAAATGCCCTGTCTTGTGACAACTGTAGCACTCAACTTTAGTTTTGTCAAACCCAACTGGTTCCTTGGCATCAAATTGTAGCTTTCTACCTGTCTTTTTGTAGAACTTTTTCATTCTCATTAAAATCATGGCCACCTGCCATTTCAAGTCCATTTCTTCTAAGTCAAATTCATCAAGCTGTTCCAAATCCTCATGATCCAATTGAGGGCAACTGGATTGATTTGCAAGTAAGGAGTATGATGAAGTTTGTTCATACTGTGAGTTATGACCAGAAGGATTAGAAACACCATAAGCGGTACTAACATCATTAGTACTGATGGTGTTCTCAGAGACAAATGCCACATTTTGCGTGCTTGAGGATGATGCAGTAGAGCCTTTTACATCATTCTCAAAGACTCTTAGATTATTATACAGATCATCAAAGCTGAGACTGTCCACTCCTGGCTTGGTCCTCATGATTAAGGAAACTTGAGACCAGGCAGAAGGTAGAGATCTAAGGAATTTCTGATTTGCATCCTTAGTGGATACACCTGCCCCATGAATCTCTAATTGACTCAGAAGACTTTGGAACCTGTCATACGCTTTGATGGCATCCCACATCTCTTTTGCATCAGTCATTTTATGAAATTTAGCAAGATGATCTTCTGGTAAAGCCATAAGCAAAGTGGTCCTAGCTTTTCTTTCTCTTTCTCTGGCTAAGATCTCTTCTACAGTCCTTGGAGGCAGAACCTTGATTTGACCTTGTGTATATGTGGTGATTGATATAGGTCCATTTCTATTTTGTATAACTTCCCAGATAGGATAGTCTGTATGGGCTAATAATGTTCCATTTTCATGGCCCATATATCGTATTCTCTCTTCTTGAGAATAGGAAGTTTGATGGTTGAAACAGTGTGAGGAGTTTGTTGTGTTGGTGTTTGTAATGATGGTAGTAGTGGTGGTGGTGGAATTTCATCTTGTGAACCAGACATGATTAGTTTTGCAAGGTAGAGATTTATAACTGGTTTTTGTTCTTCTTACTCATAGTTTCTCACAGGCTCTGATACGACTTGTGAGTCCCAAACTGAACAGATCTTTGCAGCCGACTAAGGATGATAGCCAACTTGTATAAATACAGATTGACTATAGAGAATACACTAACTATGAATACTTATTGTATATGCAGAATCTACACAATAGAATTAAGAAGAACAATGAAAAACTAAACTTTGATTTCTATTAATCTGTTAAAGTGATTACAGATTACTAACTATGAGATATGATTGTATAAGATGAGATATATATATATTGAACTGATTGTTATATCTCTAATGCCGTAGGGTTCCTTTTATAGACCAAGGATAAACCCTAACAGACTTACAAAACGCACAAAAGTTAATACATATCTTCTCCTATAATATCTCATGCATATCTCTTAAACGGTACTAACTATTTCATACTAACGATACTAACTAACTGAGCAGTACTTAACACTTTGTACTATCAGTACTAACTATAACTATCGGTACTAAGTATATACCTAACGGTACTAAGTTAGGAATGAATAAAGTCCAACAAGTTTAACATATCCATATCTTTCAGCTAACTTTATTTTTGTTCCACTTTCTTCGATACGTGCTTCGTCCTTAGATATCTCAATAGTTCCTCGCCGACTTTTCTACCTACCCACTTCATACGTTGCAGGTAGTTAGATTTATGGTATGTGACTTATATACAATTGTCGCGTACGTTTCGTGACAAAATTGTCCCCGCCACAACGCGCGAACTCCCTTCCACCTTGTTATATATATTGCACATTGGGCCTTAGGCCTTAGCATCCGAATTTCACATAATACATATTAGGGTTTAAGCCCAACTTGTTTCTCAAGATACGTATTTATTTATCTATATCCTAATTTCCGTTTAAAACGGCACCGTTTTGTGTTGTTCTGGACTTCGGGCTCTTTCTTGGTCCATTTATTTATCTATATAGTATAAGCCTATAAGGGGTGTCATTTTGATACTAGACCTTAGTGGGCTTCTTTTAGTGTGCTTCGTTTAGTCTATTGACAATTTGACATGTATATTCCTTTATTTTTTGCCGATGAATCATACAAAAGTAAGTAGGCTTATGTATAAATGTTTACTTATATATGTATAAAAGAATCATGATTTAAGATGTTAATCATTGAAAAACCATGGTTGGAGGAAAACATGCTAACTCTAATGTTTAAAAATTCACAATGACTTTCGACATATTAAATACATATGCATTTGTAACTTTGGTATGTTATTAAGAACAATAATTAGCCCTCGCCGCAACGCGCGAGTCTTTTTCTATCTCGTTGTATTTATATTTTTGGTTGGACGTTAATGTGAATGATGAGAAAATACATATCAAAGCAACACTCAATCCCTTCCTAAAACTTCTCTCAAACCTTAAAAACTAAAAAAATGATGTGTTTTTTTCCATTTTTTCTTCTTTGAGCTACATTCTTCTTCTCCTACACGGCTCGAGACGTTACTAATCCATCTAAGCAACCAATCGACAAAGCTTATTCGATTGCTTTCACTAAAGCATGCATACCAACATCCCTTGGATAAACTCAACTACAATTCATATAGTAAGTTGTTTAAGAGAGTTGGCAAAACCTATGATCTTCTCCATCATGGTATATGCTCATTTCATAGTTAATAATTATATAGCTAAGAAATACGTGAGCTTATTGGGGGCACACACATATACACTAATATATTTCACAAAATAGTAAATAGTCATTTTCACTATAAGTAACTAATAGGCATTAATTAATAAGTGGGAGACTTATTAGTTCGAAAATCAAAAAAACCCGTAGGGTTGGTGGTAAGGGACCGGTCATGGAAGGGACTAGAAAGTGTGGAGAGTGTTGGATTTTGGAAGTTAAGAGGTGATAGACTCAAATTTGAAAAACAAGTTTGGAGGCTATATAAACACCTCCTAATCCTCACAAAACCAATGTTATACACCATACGACTCAATACAACTTATATACCTATTGATCCCTACGCATGATTGCATGTGACGACACAAAAATAACCTTAAACCTACGCATGCTAATTCATTTGGGTGCTATTTCATACACATACAATCTTTTATCTAGTAAAGGAAAACGTAAAATGAAGATTTTCGTATTTCAAGTACAAAGATTGTTTCCTTAATAAGAACATTCTCTTAGTTATTAATTTTAATTTTAGGCATTTTTTATTAAAAAGTAAAAAAAAAATTTTATTTAGCCAAAACTGTAAAAAAATCGTTTTTTGTATGGAATGTAGAAAAAATATAAAAGATACACATGTCCTTGAAATTCAATAGTTAATACTTTGGGGCCAAAACTTAAAAACACGAAATTTAAAATTGATAATATCATCTTCGATAGTTTTTCCCAGAACATAACGAACCAAAAAAAACCCTAATTATCAAAACTAACAATCGATGATATCATTTTCATCTTTCCCTAAAACCAACCTTTGTCATTTAATTGTATAATCTGGGTTTTTCAAATCGTCTTTAAACTTTAATTCGTTTTAATTGTGTTGATTGGTGTTTGCAGGGGTGCAACTAATACGCGATGCTTTGTATCTGATGTATCATCAAACTCATGAATCAATTTTTCGAATAAATTTGA
This sequence comes from Tanacetum coccineum, assembly GCA_026074375.1. Taxonomy (NCBI): domain Eukaryota; kingdom Viridiplantae; phylum Streptophyta; class Magnoliopsida; order Asterales; family Asteraceae; genus Tanacetum; species Tanacetum coccineum. The sequence continues at coordinate 3,994 of BQNB010024549.1, read as the reverse complement.
TGGTAAGTTTTTATGCAGTTTTCATATTTATGTATGATATTTACATTTATTTGCCCCACTATTTTTTATGTCTAAATGGGGAATTGCTAAGAACTAGCGTAAAGTTTAATACTTTGTTTATCCAGCTAAGATTTGATCTTTATGAAGTAGTGTCAAGAGAAGTAAGTTTCTTCTAGATAGGTAAATCTTAACGTTGTGCCCGTTAACAAAATTGCCCGTTAACCAAAACTATCACAGGATATATGAATGGTCACCATAAGAACTCTTTTAATGCCACTTACCAGATACCACTATCAACCCTCAAAGATAATACGATAATCCACTTTACGAATATTTAATGTTTATCTACATAGTGCAAGAAATTGTGATAATATGTTAGATTATTGAGTTTTCTTTATAATTGAGTGAAAATACAACCACAATGAATTTATTGTCATGTTTTGTGTGACCAGCTAGCATTATAAGTAGGCTCTGACCGGTGATATAACCATGTTCCTTCTTAAACATGATATGTTGAGGTAGAAAAATGAAAGGGTTCAAGTTAAGGTAACTAACAACTTTGAGTTGGGAAATATTTTTGTTTATTGAAAAATACATTTTGCCTTCGTTATTTATAGCATTACATGAATAGTGGTCGTTGGTTAGTTATACCATGGGTGCTCATTTAAATCCGCATTTTGTGAATTAATCTGCAAGAATTTTCTAGATAGTTTATTAGACTATCTTTGAGTGGATATGAAGTATACGAACTTTGAAACAATATGTAGATGGAGCCATTGTTAAAGGTAATTATTTGCTTATGCTTAAGATGGATAATGTGAAGTGATTTTAACAAAGAGTTAACAATCTAAAATAGTATTCCATTTGTATGTCATGTATGCAATTACAGCGTGGTCCTATAAGCATAAGCTAGAAAATATTATTTTTACACAACCAATGTGTTAATTTTTTTTCATTTATGAGTTATATACATCGGTGATATGATAGTAATCCAGTAGGAAAAACTACGTATTAGTTAAAGTAAGTTGATCAAATTCTATTTTGTAATGTTAAACTCCACATCTAATGTATATGCTTCGTATTTAATTTACGTTGAGGTCATGTTGATACACAATGAGCTGTGTAGCTTGGCAACTTTCTTAAGGGAGTGTTTGGCACAAGCCTTATAAAAGATCTTATGTTATTCTTTCTTGGCCTTCTGTGATTAGATCAAATCATTATCATGTACAACCAACAGTCAAAGGTAATCAAGAGCGATCTTATTCAGTTTGGAGCTCCTATTTTTGGACTGGTTAAAGATCAACAATGAAAAAAATCCCAAGGTAGTAAGTAGTCAACTGCACAAATCTTTTTAAAAATAATAGAGATTGGGAAAAATGCAATAAAACGCAATGCACTAGCCTGCTACTCTATATATTTTAACCAAGCAATGCACTAGATGATACTCATCAGAATGATATTTAATAAATGTCTAAGTTGATTAAAGAGAATGAATTTGTAAAATCCATGTTATTCTTGCTTTACATGATCATATTAGACCAATTATTCAAGCTGTGCTCATATTTAACTTTGTTATTTTTTGGAACTATTGACTTCATTTTACTTTGAAGTTTATAAGCTTTCTATTTCATATTCTGATTTAGCCACATACTTGAATATATAAATAGTCACAACTTAAAAGTCATTACCACTTTACGAACATCACGTTTTCCATACATCTTACGCTTCTATGTTTGGATCTATAATATTAACATTGTGTCTGTGTTTAATATGTTTATAGGCAATATCGAGCAAATTCCAGCTCCTCTTGAAGGTGTCATTGACCATCTAACTCAATATCACCTGATGATTTCTGGGAATTGCATTATTAAATTTTTTATGAGGTATAATTCAATTTGACATTCTTTGATCACTTTCGAGTCATAAATATGATACTAAACATGAAGGTGATGTATGTTGTATACAGGGTGAGTTTTCACAACCTTTCTAGAAACCACCACATTTGAGCAACCCATCTCTAAACTTCTTCTATCTGAATCATCAATGGTGTTTGGGCGTGCTCTGGCTTGTGACAATGATGGAAACTACAAGGACCACTCATGCTTCCTTTTAAAGGGTAAGTCTTTAGTCTTATTTCAAATATAAATTGTCCATACATTTAACCGCAATTTGCTTAAGAACCTTCAACTCTCCCTGTGTTTATCTCTCGTGATAAAGAATCTGCTCAATAAGTCTGAACCCACTGTAATTTTAATAAATATCACTATTTAATGAATACCCATTTTATATTATTAGATTTTAGGATGATCCATGTGATAAAAGTTTGGATTTTAATGATGTTTGTAGGTTGAAGGGTTTATTCAACTCTGTTTATCAGTACCCATTTAAAAAAAATTGGAGCTCTTTTAGAGGGTATGAATTTGATTATTGTTTGAAGCTATATAGAGCTTATAGTGGTTATAGTTACTATGGCTCATGAATCTTATAGTAGTTTTAGAGCTAATACAACTTTTTTTAGAAACATATTTGAGAGTTATGTGCTATTAAAATTAAGTTTTTCCTGGCTTTTAACCCGGGTGGTTTTTTAACCCATTTGAACAGTTCCTGACTTCCCGTATTAGCTAACCACTAGATTTAGATGGGCAATATAATTAGTTGATACAAATGACTTAAGTGTCTGGCTGATAAACAATTACAGATCGAAGTGATACATAAGTTTTGATTGGCCTGCAATGGAACGAATTGCATTGGGTTGCGAAAGAGGTCTTGCTTATTTTCACGAACATTGTGACCCTAAGATCATATATTGTGATGCGCTTGCTAACAATAAACTGTTGGGTGAGGAATTTGAAGCGGTTCTGGAGAGTTTGTGTTGGTAATGCTTGTGGACCAAAATGATACTAATGTTTTAACAGTTGTTAGTGGTACAACTCGACATATAATACATGAGTATATATCAACCTAGAGATTCTCTCATTGCTCATGACGAGGATATACTCAATCGGATAAGCATCTTATAACTTCTTCTGCTTCTTGATATTGCAGGTAAGGACCGGTCCTTTAGAAAATTGTTCAAAGTCATGGGTCAAAGTGCAAAAGTTGGCAGATTGGAACAAGCGGTCCTTCGAAAATCAAAATTGTTGTAAATCTTTCTCTTTACATCAATAAGTATATAAGGAGTCTACTTGACCATCTAACGGTGCGAATGTATCGAAAAGGCAACCCAACTATGACAAAGTTAACATTTTACCCTTCTTAACATTCAAATTGGTGCCATTTATCTTACTTCTTATATAAAAATCATACTAGCCTTCATTACCAGTTGTTATATACAAGTGTTGATGCTATGATAAAAATTTGAGTTAGATTCGGTACAATTTGGCAAAGATGCCCATTTTGTTCTAAGTATTTTTTTCCTTATTTCAAAGTTAAACGAAGTGTTTAATGGTCATTTTACAATCCACGCCAACTTTTGCTTAGCTGACTGAGTTAGAAAGTTGGGTGGCCACCTTCTTCGATTTTATAGTTGGTTGCACTACTGACACTTTATGTACACTTTGATTACCTATATGTGTATTCCCATTCAGAGACAATCTTTTATATAATAAAGGAAAACCCCAAGTGCAACTTTGGCTATGAAGACCTGGTACGGGTGTTACCATTTTGTTTAATAGTGAAAGTGAGACACTTGACATCAACCTACATGAAACTGAGATGTTCATACTTGCATTTGATCCTGTTCGCATCCTAAAACAAAGAAGAAAGAAAACAAATGTATGTTTGTTGCTAACATCAAATCTTAACAAATGGATATATTTCACACAAACAAAAAACCTTCTACACAAACAAAAGTTGTACAACCACTAAAAATTATCAATGCAAAAACACAAACATACGACAACCAAAACATTGTTTATAAAGTTTTGTGTTTAAACTTTAAATATATATATATATATATATATATATAGAGAGAGAGAGAGAGAGAGAGAGTTAG
>BQNB010024548.1:0-60584 GCA_026074375.1 Tanacetum coccineum | reverse complement strand
TTTTAATTTTGTATTTTGTTTTTATAAAGGTTTTATAAAATGAAAATCTTTTTGGTTTTTCTGATTTTATATTTTTCTCTTTTGTTTTTATAAAATTTTATAAAAATAAAAATAAAAATAAAAATAAAAAATCTTTTTGTGTTTTTATGATTTTAAGTATTACTTAGGATACAAGAAGATTTCTCTTCTTTTGAAGAAAAAGCGCACTGAAGCGTACACTCTTCTTTTCTTTGAGGAGCGGGGCCTAAAGTTGTTAGGATTAATGTTTTCTTAACTTAGTACCGACAGTACAATAGTTAGTACCGACAGTTATACTTAGTACCGACAGTACAAAGTAGTTAGTACTGTTAGGTAGTTAGCACCGTTAGTAGAAAGATAGTTAGTACCGTTGAGAAGATATTTAAAAGATATTTATGAGATATTATATAAATAGATATGTAAGCCTTTTAGGGTTATCCTTATCATATAAAAGGAACCCTAGGCATAGTTAGTCGAGAGAGTTCAATACAAGATCATACAGAACACACAATATAATAGTTAGCAATCTGTAACTCTCAAGAACACTTTAACAAAGTTGTTATTCAGTTAATCATTATTCTTCTTAGTACTTGTGTTAAGATTCCGCATTAACACATAGTATTCATAATCATTGTTTCTAAATAGTCGTGTGTATTTATACATCTTGGCTATCATCCTTTATAGGCTGCAAAGATCCATTCAGTTTAATTAGGACCTTCAATTTTGGTTCCCCAATTTTTGTTGGGGTCCTGTTGGTTAGCAGATATAATAAAACTTTTCACAGAAAGCTTAGTTAAAGGGCACAGTTCGCCTAAGGCAAATTTCTTTCTTGTGGGTCTCAATTGATAACCACAATTAAGTTTTCCTAAGGTAAATTTCTTTCCTGTGGGTCTCCATTGATAACCAATATCAGCAAATAGTTTGCCCGTTGCTTTCCAAACCCGCTTGATCTTGTTCAAACTGTTATCAGACAGTTTGCGTTTTGGTTTCCAAATCTGCTTCCCTTTATTCAAGAAAATTTTAACAGTGGGGTTTGCATTCACAGAACTCAAAATATTAACAACACACATTTCATGATTTGCAGAGTTTAAAGATTTGTTACACGTTTTGCACACAGATTCAGAATTCGAATTAATTACAACACGCTTAGAGCTAATGCTAGGATCAACCCGATTCACTTTTGTCCATACTGACTTATTTGTCCTAGGGTGGTCTTCTACTTTCTTCTTATTCTCACTCTTAGCAGGCAGGATCCTATTTTTCTTTGTATTGCTTCTAGGCTTTGATCTGCTTGCTTCAGTGGAAGTGTTTACTCCTGTAGAAGGAATCACATGGATATTAGTCTGTTGAACTTTCTGGTGCACTTCGTGTTTCTGTGTGTTGCTAGATGAAGTTCCTGGTTTATCATTAAATGTAACTTGCTTTTCCCTAGTTACAGGAGTAGAGGGAGCCTTGTTATCTCTTTCATTGAAACTTTTTGGGCAAGTGCCAATCACATATTCTAACAATTCCTGAGATAGCTTAGTGTATTGACAAGCATAGTTAAGTGCATTATCCAGTGGTTTAACTACTCTAGCTTCCTCTACAATCTCCCTAACTGTTTCTACACTCTCCTTAAGATGGCTGATATAGTTTAAATGAGCACTCCTATTGTTCTTAAGGGGATGAGGGATGGGTTTAACATCAATGGCATACATGCCAGGCACAAGAACTTTTGGTTTGACAGAGTCACTAGTGACACAAGACACTTTGCTTCTCAACTGAGCCTTTAGACTCTCAATTTCATTTAACATGGTAGATGTCTTTTCACTAGTGTGAGCACGCGTAATCTTAATAGAGTCATACAATTCCTTGTAATGCTGTTTGACCTTTTCTAGTTCTACTCTAACACATTCATTTTGTTCAATAAGAGCAGTGACATCTTTAGCATTATATGTTTCACAACTTCTGTCATTCATTTTAGAGACTTGATCTTTCAAGTTTCTAATTACGTTGTCCTTTTCTTGAAGCTGTGTTTCTAGAATTTTAATTCTGAAAAATGAGTCAAATTCAGGAACATCCTGAGAAGTTTGTGATTTGTTATTTCGAAAGTTTTCTTGAAGGTGTTGATATTTCAATTGCAAATTCAGGTATTCCACCTCAAGTTTATTAAAACCTCTTATCATTTCATCATTGACAACCTTTTTATTCTAATTTTGTAATTTAGATATCTCAACTTCAAGATCTAGACAACGTGATTGTTCAACAGCAAACATCAATTGATTCGACAAACAATTAGCAATTAGATTCTCATTTGCAATGAGAAGGTTTTTCCTTTCAATTTCAGCACATTGCTTGTCTACAGTATTCTGGTCCACTTCGTCATTCATTTGATCAAAAATTTCTTCCATTACTTTAACTTCTTTAAAGAGGGCCGTTTGAACTCCTGCAAAGTGTTCTTTAAGAGTTTTGAAAAATGGAATAACTTTAGTGAGGTAACATCTTTTTGTTTGCTCAAAACCTCTTTCCCCTTCTGTAACACCTGTTGGGGTGATTCTCTTTTTGCAAGTTTTGTCAAATTCCGTAAAAAGTTGTGTGAGTACATAAAGATTAATCTTCACTTGACTTTTAGTTGGAAGAACTCTGGGGACAAGCTTGACAGGAGTATTGGGTGGATACACTGTCAATGCTGAAAGTGGTTTTGGAACTGAGGTCTCAGCCTTTTTCCTGTCATTATTATCTATGGACCAAAATATCTGTTCTGGGGTCAGATTTCTTTGTGGAGCAAAGGTTGCAAGAAGGTTCTCCTTCGAGTAATCTGGGGGGGGCAATCCTAACTTTATTTTCCACACATTGAGGGCTTTTCATTTTCTCCATCATTCTTTTTCCTAGTTATCTCAGCTATCTCACGTATCCTCTAGTCTGTAAAACAGTGGTGAATGATTGGTCGTGACAATTAACATACCATTATATAGAGCAGACTGAGCTTGCTTTGCAATGAGTGATATAATTAAGTGATTTTGTAGCCTATTGCTACAATTGTTCTTTCATCATAAAACGATTTGGTTTACATAAACATGTAATCGTTTTGAACAGACTGTATGTTTGTATAATCTATCTTCAACCTTTTCTTTTAGCCTTTTTATGTCTAAAAACTCTTCAAGGAATTTGTCTTCTTTTTGTTTAAAATCCTTTTTTAAAATGGTTACTTCTTCTGTCTTTGACTTATAATGGCCAACGTAGAACTAAGTAGTATTTGTACTGAATGAAGTTCTGATTTTAAAGAAGTTTCCTTTCATTTCGGTCTGAGATAATTATTCTCATTGTTCATCAATTTTCATTCTCTATCAGTTTAATTCAAACTTAGCCTCGGTTTTTTATAACTCCCTGACCAGTTTCCCTTTTAATCTCGCAAGTTCAAGAGTTCCAAATAAACATTTAACTCCATGTCTTGGCTGTATTTGCTAATACTACTTTGTATACCCTATTTGAACACCCTCTCATGCATTATCATTGATGATTGGGACAGTAAGCATATCATTTTGTACAGAAGATGCAATACTTTGTACACCATTTTCTCTTGTCTTCCAAGATACTAATTAAAACGTAATAATATGTACTATCACTTGTATATTTAGCATTAGAGGCAACAACGATATTAGTTTTGTACAATCGTTTTTGCATCTCGTGTACTTCATGATACTCATCCATATGATTTACAAAGGTATCATGATCTTGTACCTCAAATGGAGTATTAGAGTCATGTGATGGCCCGACTCTCTTATGACTGGTTGTAAAACTTAAATTTATTTTCTTTATGCAATGAGTACAACTATTTTTCAAACGTCCATGATTAGTGGTCGTTCTTTATTGCTTTGTGTTCGGATTGTTATGACGTCACGCCCTCGGACACGTATTCCGTCCAGGCCCCGTCTGGGGGTGTGATAGATTGGTAATCAGAGCCAAGGTTATAGAGAACCAGGTAGTTATTCTAGGTCTGGTCTATAACCAATATGTGATCCTATGTGCCTCTATATGTGCATACAATGTTGGTCTATCCTTAGGCCATACCAAAAAAAATAAAATATATAAGATTTCTATACATACTTGAGACAGATTAATATTGCCATATTTACCTTGCATTCATTTCATCGTTTCATTAAGGCCTTTCATGGTATCATATAAAGGAGATTTATATAAACTATTACTGTTTATAATCATGGCAGCTTCCAGCATTGCTATTTCTTTCTGATTCTTCAGAATGAGAGTGTGGATCATACCGCCCTCTCAGGTTATTCTTTTTGGTGAATTCCTTAACTGTTATCCCTTCTAATTTTGTGTGGTTGCGCCAGAGACTTCTACTATTGCTCCTGTTATTTCATCTGCCGCTCCTGTAGTTGAGACGACTCTCGTCGCTTCACCCACTGGAATAGTGTGGGCTTGGTTTCCCTATTCTCGGGGTTCCGATTCTGATTCACCGATGTGATGTCTTTCACCAAGCACATTTCCCCTCTACCTAGCAATTTCCACCATTCTTATGCACCATTCTCTGAAGCTCCTGATTCTTTCTGATTTGACCACCCAATCGCAGAACCCCTTAATGTATCTACCCAGGTTGCTCATTAGAGGAAATAGGGTAAAATAGGGGGGGGGGGGGGGGGGGGGGGGGGGGGGGGGAGTTCCATTATCATCGATCTGAGTTTTTCTATGCTCCTGTTACGCATTACTGCCTGCCTAACCGCCCAGATCGTCGACGGTCAGTCGACTTCTTATCCGACCCGTGGGAGCTTATTCCTTATTGGGTCGACCCTTACGTCACCCATCTTAATGGGCCGCGTAAGTTGTTGACTGCGAGGAAGAGAGTTGGACCTTTACCAGCTCGCAGATTAGCATGGAGGCATGCATCACCTCGTTCTTCAGACCATCACCCATCTTCTTCTAGTTCATCTTCGGATTCTTCGCCAGTTCATTCTTCGGGTTTGGATGCACCAGATCAGGCTCATTCTGGATCTTCGACTAGAGATGTACCACCTAGATTGTGTTACCCTCCGAGGAGAGCACCATGACGTAGTGAGGCATTTCATTGTTGGTGTGCTGCTCCATTATCTACTTTGTATCCACCGACTACATCAGAGTCATCATCAGGAGATTCATCAGAGAGACCCCTGCATTCATCTTCACATTCTGCTGGACCATCTCGCAAGAGATGTAGATCCCCGGTTGATTCTGTACCATCATCTACGCCAGTTATGGGATCATTAGCTCCTACCCGTGCTGATCTCTTACCACCTCGTAAGAGGTTCAGAGATTCATATTCGTCTGAGGCTAGCATAGAGGAGGATACCGAGATTGATCCTATAGAGACTGAGGTTGATATGGAGTTGGGTATTGGTGATGGGGATGATGTTAGAGATCATGTTGAGATTGACCCTAGGGATGTCAGGGATGACACAGAGGAGTATGAGGCTGACACCAGTGCTGGAGACACGGTTGAGGTAGGTATCGACCCGATGTCGGCACCGATAGTTGAGGAGGAGATTGTAGAGCCAGCTGGAGAGGATTCTTCTGATTCGTCTGGCACTAGGGATGGCATTGTTAGGTCATTCGAGGATATGCTGATTGACTTGGATGATGTTGTGCGTGACTTTTACCATCACATGTCTGAGGTTCGTATTGATAGGATTGTCGGGATTGAGACTGCTCAGAGACGGTTGAAGGCTGATCAGTTGATAGCTAGGGGACAGAGAGTTAGTATGATCGAGAGGATTGATAGCTTGAGGTTAGAGAACCTCAAGGTTCGTGCTATGTTGGATATCGAGAGGGATCATGTAAACAGCCTTCGTCTTCACATGTCTCTTTCACAGGAGGAGTTTCGTCAGGTTTGTAGGGATCATGATGATACTCAGGGGAGACTTAGGAGGTTGGAGTCATATGCTGAGAGACGTTTGGGTTTTCGCCCTTAGACTAGTTGTACCATGATCATGTAGGACACTAGACTGATGGTTAGGTCTAGATGTTAGCAGTAGAAATAATTGTGGATCATGTACCTATTTTGGAATTGGTTGTAACCGAATTATGCTTTTATTCATGAAACGAAAAGCTTGTTTTGACTCTCTCACTTATTTATCTATATTGTTATTTATTCATTCTGGCAATCGTGTTGTAATTATATTTTATTTCATAGCATGTATTAAATTATCATTATCTAATAATCGTATATTATTTCAAAAATCTCACCATGGGTTATGTCTTGTGATGTAGAACAATGACTATCACTCGCTCCGGTATGACCTCTGAAGCAATTGAAGAACTCATTAACCGGCGTGTGGAAGAAGCGTTGGCTGCTCATGAGGTGACCCGTGCCGCCAATGCTCTCGAGACTAAAAACCAAAGCTAAAATGGCAGTGATGGCGACAATGGAAATGGTGGAAATGGAAATGGTAGAAATGAGAATCCAGATGAGAATGTTACAGGTGATAGACCTGTCGCTAGAGAATGCACCTACCAAGACTTCATGAAGTGTCAACCACTCAACTTTAAGGGAACGGAAGGAGTTGTAGGATTGATAAGGTGGTTTGAGAAGATGGAAACTGTGTTCCATATCAGCAACTGCCCAGAGAAGTCCCAAGTTAAGTATGCTACTTGCACCCTGTTGGACAGTGCACTAACTTGGTGAAACTCACATAAGAGGACTATTGGGACTGAGACTGCATTTGCCATGTCATGGAGAGAGCTCATGAAGCTAATGACTAAAGTGTATTGCCCAAGGAATGAGATTTAGAAAATGGAAACTGAACTGTGGAACTTAACCGTGAAGAACAATGATTTGACTGCTTATACTCGGAGATTTCAAGAGTTGACCATGATGTGTACCAAAATGGTCCTCGAGGAGGAAGATCGGGTGAAATTCATTGGAGGTCTTCCTGATAATATCCAAGGGAATGTAATTGCTGCAGAACCCACAAGACTACAAGATGCTGTTCGAATTGCCAATAACTTGATGGATCAAAAGTTGAAGGGATATGCTGTAAGAAATGCAAAGAACAAGAGGAGATTGAACAACAACTATAGAAACAACCGTGGGCAACAACCGCCCCACAAACGACAAAATATTGGAGGTCAGAATGTTGCTAGAGCCTATATGGCTGGTAACAATGAGAAGAATGGTTATGAAGGAACACTTCCTTTCTACAATAAGTGTAAGCTACACCACGAAGGACAATGTACTATAAAGTGTAACAATTGTAAGAAAGTTGGGCACATGACAAGAGATTGCAGGGCTGTAATTGCCACAACTACTCAAGGAACTCAAGGGCCGAATCAGAGGGTTATTACGTGTTTTGAGTGTGGAGCACAAGGACATTACCGGAAGGATTGTCCCAAAGTCAAGAACTAAAACTGTAGGAACAAAGAAAGAGTTCCTGATGCAAGAGGCAAAGCATATGTCCTAGGAGGAGGTGACGCAAGCCCGGGTTCCAAGACTGTCATGGGTACGATCCTTTTTAACAATCATCATGCTTATATGTTATTTAATTCGGGTGCCGATAGAAGTTTCGTATCAAATACTTTTAGTACATTGCTAGATATCATTCCCTCTGCCTTAGACGTTAGTTACGCTGTCGAGCTAGCTGACGGAAGAACTTCAGAAACCAACACTCTGCTTAGAGGTTATACATTAGGATTATTAGGACATCCATTTAATATCGACCTGATGCCTATAGATTTGGGTAGTTTTGATGTTATCATCGACATGGATTGGTTAGCAAAGAATCATGCAGTGATTGTCTGTGACATGAAGATAGTACGTATTCCTTACGGAAACGAAATCCTGATCGTTCAAGGAGACAAAAGTGACAAGGAGAAGAAATCAACGTTGAGCATTATATCATGTAAAAAGGCCCAAAAGTATATGGAGAAAGTTTGTCAACTATTTCTGGCGCATGTTACGGTGAAAGAGGACAAAGACAAGTCAAAGGAGAAGCAACTTGAAGACGTGCCGACTGTACGGGACTTTCCAAAAGTCTTCCCTGAAGACCTACCTGGACTACCACCAATACGACAAGTTGAATTCCAAATCGACTTAGTCCCATGCGTTGCACCTGTAGCTCGAGCCCCGTATAGATTAGCACCATCGGAGATGGAAGAGTTGTCTACTCAACTACAAGAACTTTCTGACAAAGGATTTATAAGACCAAGTTTCTCACCCTGGGAAGCTCCAGTTTTGTTTGTCAAAAAGAAATACGGCTCTTTTCGGATATGTATCGACTACCGTGAACTTAACAAGCTTACTATAAAGAATCGATACCCACTTCCAAGAATCGATGACTTGTTTGATCAGCTGCAAGGATCAAGTATGTACTCAAAGATCGAATTAAGGTCTGGTTATCACCAACTCAGAGTTCGTGACGAGGATATTCCAAAGACGGCGTTTAGGACCCGCTATGGCCACTACGAGTTCCAAGTGATGCCTTTTGGGTTGACTAACGCGCCAGCAGTATTCATGGACTTGATGAACCGAGTATGCAGACCATACTTAGATAAATTTGTGATCGTGTTCATCGATGACATCTTGATCTACTCTAAGACAAAGGAAGAACATGATGCACATCTTAGACTAATTTTAGAGTTACTCAAGAAGGAAGAATTGCACGCCAAATTCTCGAAGTGCGACTTTTGGTTGTCGAAGGTACAATTTCTTAGACACGTGATTAATAGTGAAGGCATTCACGTTGATCCTACGAAGATTGAGTCAATCAAGGATTGGGAATCACCCAAGACTCCAACAGAAATTCGCCAATTTCTAGGTCTTGCCGGTTACTACCGACGATTTATCGAAGGTTTCTCCAAGATTGCCAAGCCTATGACGAAGCTGACTCAGAAAAGTGTAAAGTTAAATTAGGGTGAAAAGGAGGAAACTGCTTTCCAGACATTGATGCAAAAGTTGTGTAGTGCACCAATTTTGGCATTGCTTGAAGGAAGTGAAAACTTCGTAGTATATTGTGATGCTTCTCACAAGGGATTAGGCGCAGTGTTGATGCAAAAGGAGAAAGTCATAGCTTATGTATCCCGTCAACTCAAAATCCATGAGAAGAACTACACGACACATGATTTAGAATTAGGAGATGTGGTGTTCACTCTTAAGATGTGGAGACATTACCTTTACGGCACGAAGTGCGTTATGTTCGCTGATCATAAGAGTTTGCAACATATTATAGATCAGAAAGAGTTGAACATGAGACAACGTAGATGGTTAGAGCCATTAAGTGACTATGACTGTGAGTTACGTTATCACCCGGGAAAGGCGAATGTGATGGCTGATGCGTTGAGCCGAAAGAGTAGACCTAAGCTACTACGAGTTTGAGCCTTGGTTATGACAATTGGTTTAAACCTCCCTGTGCAAATCTTGAATGCTCAAGTTGAGGCAAGAAAGGAAGAGAATTCTAGAATAGAAGATTTGTGTGGCATGATTAAGAACCTAGAGCCTCGAGCAGACGGAACATTGTGTTTGAAGACTAGAAGTTAGATACCATGTTTTGGTAACTTGAGAGCTTTGATTATGCACGAGTCGCATAAGTCAAAGTATTCGATCCACCCTGAATCGGACAAGATGTACCAAGATTGAAGAAGCTATACTGGTGGCCCAACATGAAAGCAGAAATTGCCACGTATGTCAGTAAATGCATAACTTGTGTAAAGGTTAAAGCAGAATACCAAAAACCATCTGGTTTGTTGGTCCAACCTGTAATCCCAATATAGAAATGGGAGAACATTACTATGGATTTCGTTACTAAGTTACCTAAGTTGACGTTTGGTCAAGATACAATTTGGGTAATTGTAGACCGACTCACAAAGTCTGTTATTTCTTACCAATGAAGGAAACCGACTCAATGGAGAAGTTAACGAGACAATACTTGAAGGAAGTAGTCTCGAGACATGGAGTGCCAGTTTCGATTATTTTTTATCGAGACAGTAAGTTTACGTCTCATTTCTAGAAATCATTGAACGAAGCCCTAGGTACTCAATTAGATATGAATACGGCTTACCACCCACAAACAGATGGTCAAAGTGAGAGGACCATCCAAACGTTAGAAGACATGCTACGAGCGTGTGTGATGGACTTCGGAATGAGATAGGACAGACATCTACCACTGATAGAGTTCTCCTACAACAACAGCTATCATACGAGTATTAAAGCTGCACCTTTTGAGGCGTTGTATAGTCGCAAGTGTCGGTCGCCTATCTGTTGGGTTGAGGTGGGAAACGCTCAGCTTACTGGCCCAGAAATTATTTGAGAAACAACAGAGAAGATCATCCAAATCAAGCATCGTCTACAAGCTTCACGTGATCGACAAAGGAGCTACGCTGATAAGAGACGTAAGCCATTAGAGTTACAAGTTGGGGATATGTTATGTTGAAAGTATCGCCCTGGAAAGGAGTGATACGTTTCAACAAACGGGGAAAGCTGAACCCTCGTTACATTGGACCTTTTAAGATTCTCGCCAAAGTTGGAACGATTGCATATCAACGTGAGTTACCCGAGAAACTGAGCCATGTTTATAGTACTTTTCACGTCTCAAACCTTAAGAAGTGCTTATCTGACGAACCGTTCGCTATTCCTTTGGACGAAATCCACGTCGACGACAAGCTCAAATTCATTGAAGAACCGATTGAAATTTTAGACCGCGAAGTTAAACGTTTGAAGCAAAGTCGCATTCCAATCGTGAAAGTCCGTTGGAATTCAAGAAGAGGTCCCGGGTATACTTGGGAGCACGAAGACCAAATGCAGAAAAAGTACCCTCATCTTTTCGCTAACCCTGAATTTGCATCTCAAGCTACGTCCTGAGCTTTGAGGACAAAGCTATTTTAAAGGGGAAAGGATGTCACACCCTGTAAATTTTAGGTCAATATTTTTAAACTTTTCCGATCATTACTTTTGACTTTTATATGTTACGTTTAAATATGACAATTTACCGGGAAGTTAAACCGCGTAAATCTGAAAAACGTCATCGGGCGCGTCCCGGCATCGGTTATTAATAAATTTAGGCCTTATATGAGATATTTTAACTTTTCTAAGTGTTTCGTGATTTTTAATCACTTCCGATATTAATTTTAGAGTTTTATCTTTTAAATTGCGTTTTTTGTGTTTTTGACCAAAATGAACCCCGAAAACTCGAAATCTTTTCGTGTAAGATTTAGTTATCGTCCATCTCGTATTCTAAAGTTAAAAATTTCATTCCCCTTCCTCTCTTGTTATATATGTACACCTAAAACCCAACCAAAATAAGCTTTGACTTGAAATTAAATCATTTATGCCCCACTAACTAAAAATTTGAAAACTTACCAATGCATGTGAAGGAAAATGACAACTTTGTTGTCTAGTAACTTGCATGCATGCCATTTCTTACACACTTGAACCATTATTGGTGAGCCAAGACCAAACCATGAGCTAAACTTGGAGCCAAAGTTCGCTTGAACCATGACTCAAAATTGAACCCACTTGGTCCTTATGCCTAGTTTCGGCCGAAACCACAAAGGCACACCCCTTTGGTGTGTGTTAGCCACTTGATGCTTCCAACCAAGTCATAAAACCCTAGTTCACTCCTATAAATACATCTCATATCACACACTTAGGGTTATCATTCCCATTTCAAAGCCACCAACATTTTCTTTCTCTCCTCCCTTCTTGCTAACCCATGGCTCAACACCCCTCACTAGGGTTTGAGTTTCCTTTGATTTCTTACAAAATCTAATCACTTCAAGTTCATTTCCAAGGTTATCTAAGTTATATCCAAGTGTTGTTTGGTTGATTTTCAAGGGTTTCTCAAGATTATAAAATTAGGGTTTCTAATTTTATAAGTGGGTTTTATAGATCTTGTGATTCTCTACTTGTTTATTCATTCTTGTAAGTATTTCTTGGTCATCTCTTGTTTCATTTCCTTTATTCTTATGAATATTGTTCAAGTTTAAGAATCCATGTGTTTGTGTTACTTTTTAAAAAGAAATGATAAAAGTAACTTGACAACTTTTATAAAAATAGAAGTATTATGTTTGTTGTTTTATAAGTTATGGTGAGATGAGTTAAAAAGTGTGTTGCAACAATAGAAATGAAGGGATTAGGTTAGATTAAGTGTGGTTTTGTTGGTTGGTTTGGTAGGGATCGGGATTAGGCTAGAATGAGCACTATTGTGGCGTTTGGATGGATTTTTGGGAGTATTTATGAAAAGACATGTTGCTGGTCCGAATTAGTTTTAAGGTTTTGAGCGACCTAAAAATGTTTTCATTAGGCGTAAAAGTAGTTTTTGAAGAGCTTGTTTCGAATAGATAGTTTTTCATATGTTGCACTTTAAAATCGAACTTAAAAACGGTCAAGTTATAGCCAAATGAAACTTGAAACATTTTTAAGCAAAACCCAATGAATAGTGTGCTGATGTGAATAGTAAAAAGGGTATTCAGACACTTTTAGATATTTTTAGACTTTCTAAACACTGGCGAAACATATAGTAACACATATATATAGTTTAGCACCATTTGAAGACGTCATTACGCATTTTAGGAAAAGCGATAAAGTTACTAAAAATAGTAAGTTTGGTAAAACATTAGCGGATCGGACTTGGAAGTTTAGCGATTATTGATAGTTAGCGCATTTTAAAGATATGGAAAGTTAACAAATATAGGAGACGGTATTAACGTCTTGAAACTAAAAACTTTCCTAAAATAGAAACTTTCAAAAAGTAGTAATTTTTAGATAAACGCCAAGACTTGATGAAAAACTCTAAAATTTTATATAGTCATACTTTATTAAACAAACAAAAGCACAAACACATATGGATGTCTTTTCTCTTGAAAGCGTGTTGTACAAGTTTCGGTTATCTTTCGTTTACTAAGACGCGTCATTTATTTTAGGTCGCTTGGTTGGACTTTTCGGCTTTATTTCTTCCTCGCTTGATTATCGATTCACGTTTGATTATAAGGGTGAGTTCATTAGCACCCGTTTTTACCTATTTTTTTAAATGCTTTATTCTTAGGGGTGAGGAAACTTTATATGCTTTTAAAATGGACTCAAGTCTATAAGTGTGTTTTTAAATGTTCATGTGTTGCCTAAGTTTGTTTAGCTTACAAAAACCACTATTGCCGAATTTCATGAACCGTTAGTCACCTATGGCCAATTGGATTGGTTAAGTGAGCGCGAATGCGTAAATAGATCTATTGGGACTAATTACCCCTATCTGGTTTGGTTCTAAATTAGCTGCGAACAAACATATATATGTCATGTCGATTGTGCGTTGTGGTGGTCTTTGGTTTGGGACACCAGTTAAGGGCAGGAATACTAGGTGGCATGATATGATATGCCCTGTTGTTATTAGCATCAGTGTCATGAGCTTAGCGCAACAGTAAATACTTTTTATGTGATGTTGTATCTGTTATAGTAGTCGCATGCGTTTTGAAATCTTATGGTCCACTCTTGTATTAACTTAAACCGATAAATTCACCAACATTATGTTGACGTTTTAAACATGTTTTCTCAGGTGCTTAGCTTAGCTTGATTCTTGATGCTAAATGGAGTCTATGTGCTATGTGACTTCGCCAATTTCAAGACTTATCTATTTATGTACTTGTTGTCATTATCAAACTTTGTTATGCTTCCGCTACATTTAACTCTCTTATGACTGGTTGTAAAACTTAAATTTATTTTCTTTATGCAACGAGTACAACTATTTTTCAAACGTCCATGATTAGCGGTCGTTCTTTATTGCTTTGTGTTCGGATTGTTATGACGTCACGCCCTCAGACACGTATTCCATCCAGGCCCCGTCTGGGGATGTGACATTAAGTGATAAGCTTAAAACAGAGTTTGAAACATAAAATGCAGTAAAATAAAATGTTGGAAAGAAAAGATTAAAAGATGCCTTAAAGCTAAAATCGTCTTCCCTATTTATAGGGGATGTTGTGCTTCTTTGTGGGGAAAGACAACCAAAGTCTCCAATTCTTCCAAAAATTGCTTATGGAAAGCAATAAGTGTTGCCAATCACCATTAAAACTGCCCTTGAATCGCCTTGACTTTGTTCTTATCCCTTGACGCGTTATCTCTTGTCCAATAGGAGGCCTTGAGAGTGCCACGTGGCACTGAGGGTGTGTCAGGATGTGTTGAAAGCCAATCGCACAATGGGGGAGAAGATCATGCCCTGTTTTGGCTCGTTTTGGGCCTTCGCGCCCTTTTCGGGGTTATTTAATTATAATTCAAATTTGAAAAGGAAAGGATAACGAGTGTTAGGTTAGGGACTAACGATGAAATGGTTTTAAGGACTAACGGGGTAAAGGTTTAAGGACTGACTGTGTTAGTCCCTAAGGACTAACGGTGTAATAGTTTTAACATGTGTATGGTTTAAAGGATTGGGCTTTTGGGCCGTTTGGCCCTTTTTTGTTTATTTTGGGTTTTTGGTTTTTTTAATGATAAATGGCTAGTTTTAAAGGCTTAACGGGCTGACTTGGCCCATTAACTTGGGTTGGGTTGGCCCACTAAGATACGTACGCCTTTGGCTTTGGTTTTCCACGATCTTTCCAATCCCGTGCTTGGTTTTGTCCGGTTTTTGCCTTGTTTTTGTCATTTTGTGAATATCCGTTACCTGCATAGTAAATACACAAAACAAGCATATATTTGGCATTTTATGTCCGTTTTTAGTTATTTAAGCTCGTTTTATTGAGATAAAGGTATGTGTATTTAAGCACATACCAGTTAGTATATGGGTGTGATGAAGAACCGCCAACACCGTGTTGTGAGCCGTATGGGTTGGGTTGGTATGGGCTAGGTTGGTATTCGTTGTAAGTATTTTGTTATGGAGGTATGAATGGTGGGTTTTGGTAAGGGTTGGGTTGGTATGTGTTGGGTTGGTTTCCGTAAAATAGAGTTTGTGGTTGAAAATTGATTTGTTGGTTTGATGGTGCAGTATTTCCGAGACGGGATGTGCCTTCAGGTGTTGACAGAGAGTTTCAATAAGTGTTTCATTGTTGACATTTTATGTTTCGAGAAGTGTTTTCTTGAGACATTTTGTAAAATAAAATGGTGTATAAGAAATAAAGAGTATATAAGAAGTTGTGTTTAAAAATGTTGAAGTTTATGCGGTATTTATAAGAAATAAAATGATATTTGTTTTATATAAGTCAAATGTTATCGTTGTGGGGGGGGGGGGGACTTTTTGAACAAAAATCAACTCGTTGAGAGGCTCGCCGTTCGTTCGTGTTTTTGCATTATGTCATGCGTGAGGGGTGGCCAGCCTAATAGGGTGACGCGTGAGCCAACCCTCTCACAGTTGGTGGTAACGCGCCATTGGGAGCAGGCTTAGAGTATGTACTATTATCGGTTTATAAATAATTTTAAATTTTTTCGAAAGGTATCTATAAATTTGTGAATTATAGTGAGCAATCTTTTCAATCCTTGGTAGAATGAAAATGTTTAGAATCTTGAAGAGGTCTAAAAATATTTTATGTTTCTTTTTTATTTTTCAATATAAGAATGTTGATTGTGTTTTATGATATAAAAAAGTTTTTGTGTAGCTTTATCGATAGTGAAAATAGGTTTACGATATTGAAGATGTTTTATTGAGTCTACTTGTTCAAATGAATGTGTTCTTAGCTATGGTCAAATAATACATGCTAACTTAACACACTCGAAGTAGGCATCATGACTTATGGTTTCTCATAGGGAAAATCGTAAGCTCTCCAACTTGTTAAGCAAGGTTTAGTCTTCATAACCGAAAACCCAAATCGATAACCCTTATAACATATATAAGCTTCTCCCAATAACCAAAAGCTAACATCGTCGCCCGATTAACAGAAAATCGCCATCTAACCACTTCTGGGGCTTACACGGATTGACGAATCCAAAAGTTTGGGATCCGTCTTTGAAACTCAAAGATCAGTTCGAAGTCATCAATTTTGAACATCTTTTTTTTAATCTTTTTGCACTTGTTTAAGGTCTAACATACATATAAATAACCTTTAGTACATCATCATTTCTATAACAGAACATTCACAAAGATCTATTAAGGTAAGTAACTTTAATTAGATTATGCATAAGAACATCCTTAGAACACTCTCAATATATCATATTCCGCATTATCAGACTTAAGCATACTCCTAAGTCCTAGAAGACCCAATTTTGTTTAAACTCACAACTTCTTGCTTGCCTTCTCATTTAACCCTAGAATTCTACACATCCTGATTAGGATTATGTGAACCGGAATTAAAACATGTTAGTTGAGTCATATTAGGCAAAGTATTAGCAGACAATGCAAATTTCATCCTTGCTAGCAAGATCATTAAGCAAATGTAGGAATTCTGTTTTTTAACATGAGAATGACTATTGGAGAACATATTGCACTAGAAATTCAGTTTTACCTAAGAGTTGAATTGCTTCTATAAGAGAAGTTGGGTTCGTGGTATAACCCGTAAAAATGACCGTGTTTAGCCTGAATTGAGCACCACTAGCGATAGTCTCATATTCACTCTCCAACTTGATCAAATAGCTCTTCCTGTATATGCCTAATGTTAGTTTACATTGATGAACATTGTATCTCATTAGGATTGCATATTAAACAAGTAATAATTAGGATTCTTCTTAGTCAATCTAGACTACTTGCACCTCGCATATGTGTTTTTGAGATTTCTAAATGATAACTTGTTCTCATGAGATATGATTATATTTCTTCATGCTATTTTGATACTCAGTGATTATTTGTGTAATTGTTGAATGCATAATTATTAGAAAGGTTTTATTTTTTGTTAGCAATCCCGATTTAATATTTCTAAGTTTATCTGTATGATACATGCTCTTAAATGCTAACATGTTTTACATGATATATGCATGTGACGTAATCATATTTCGTATTTTACCTTTTATACGATCTACGTGTTTTTCTTGTGCGCCCACTCTATATTATTTTGATGCATAATGAATTAGGCTTGTCTATGTCGATAAACATATAGATGTCAAATAGTCATACACATCAATATCTTTATTTATTATGATCAATACGCATAAGTGACTTAGTGTCATTTGCATGTCTTTTGCATTTAGGTTATTATCTCGTGTCACTAGAAGTTATCGAGTACACGTGCATAATTATCTTAATCTCTAAGGGTTTTCGTTCAGATCACTTTGATATTTATCTTGTTCATTTTCGTGATTCTTTTACAAAATACACTTTATGTCACTCGCTGTAAACGATTAAATACTCAAAACTCCTCAAAGTAACTTAGTCCCACTCATTTGTTACTATATCAACCGTCTCTTATTTTAGGGATCCGCTCCTTAATTATAAACGGTTATATCATTCATTTTTCATATCTAATTCATTTCTCAATAACCTAAATCTCGCATCTACCACTATATAGATGGCTAATATCTTATCTCCATCATATCCGCTACCAACTTTAAGATAACCTCATACCCCATTGTGTGATTGTTCTATGAACATTCGTAATGCTCGATAAGAGCTAAGTAACTTTACGGATAAAGCTCGTCGTATGCTAACCACCATCCGTCTTGACATTGTCAAGCTCATCGTTTGCGTCATCGTTTGTTTCTTCTTTGTTTATTTTTATTCTTCCACACTTTATGTCCGGATGAGCACGAATTAAGTGGGAGGGAAAACACACTCGTTCACATATAGTCTTTCATCAGATACTTTCAAGAAATCACAAATGTGATTCTTATTCCCTAAAACTAACTCACAAGAACACTCGCTTCTTATTTCAACACACAAGTACACCTCATTCACAAAAACCGCAATTGGTTTTAGTCTCTTACCCTAGCATCACTATTTAGCATAAATACCTCCTCGTGAAAATAACACATCATTCTTTTAAATATTAGCCTAGTCACTAAAACCTTCAACCCTTACGTCAACCTTACAAGAACATCGTCAACCATCACTCAAAAATACTATAACTACACTTCACTCTTGATTGTGAAAGATATCTAAAGAACCTTTAACTCGTTTGTCGATCATACACAAACCCTATAACTAGACTTCACTCTTAGTAGTGATGATTAGTTTTATATACCTAAACCTAGCAAGAAACACTTCAACCATACACTCAAACCTTACAACTATACTATACTCTTGATAATAATAGTTAGTTTGTGAACCATCAATCACTACAACAAAATCTTGCAACCATAATGCACTCTTGATAATGATAGTTTGACAACCTTCAATCCTCACAAACATGATACTCAAAGCATATAACTACACAATCTTGACATAAATAACACCATTACCTTCATCAAGAACACTTCACCAACCTCATTACCTTCACCAACAAATGTTGGTCCTCACTTGCAAACTCCTATACAAAAGAGAGTATCTCCTCAAGAACATCCCAGACTTGTTCAATAACCATTACAAGTGATCCTTTTATTTTTTTCCACAATTATGTCTTTCAGTTTATTTCCACTTACTAGCAAGTGAAGAACACAAAGAAGATATGCAAGCTTCAAGTGTTACCGAGTAACTGCATTGTTATGTCTTTCATTTTTTTTCGCCATAGAAGAACTAACAACCCATATGTCATCACTATAAAAGAACTACCATCTCATTCACACATACACATTTTTCGTCAACATTGACAACCAACAATGCACCCAACAAAGCTATGAATTTACAATAGAATAATGCACTTGTCACATCAGGATCACATGCAACCTAATCATGCTTGCCATTGTCAGTGCAAATGATATATTAATCTAGACAGTCTTTGCCAACCTTAGCTCAACACCTTCCCTCTTTTCTAGCTCATCCTTCCACACTTTTCATTATATGGAATCATTTTCATTCACATCTAGATGCATATCATTTTCACTATATTTATTCTTGTCATACTATAACTCATTTCTAGTATATATTTTAGCATGACTTGTCAAAATATTAGTGACATTCGTCTACTTTTAAATGTTATAAAAACTTTTCTTTTAAGAACACACTTAGAGTATGTCTTCTCAACAAATCATCTTTATCGTCAACATTTAGTTCGACCTAGAGTCTTAAGATGATATTTTTCTTAAAACACTCCAAACATGAAAAGCACACAAAATGCTTAACAAAAAAGCCATTGAGAATTTAGAAATCTCTCAATACAACCCTTGACGAAAGTTTATCCGAATCCAAATTATCATATTTGGTAGATAATGATATCATAAGGAACATGTCATTCAAAATACGTTAGTACTCCTTATCCGAATGACATCTTGGAAGAAGTAATTTTCATAATAATGGTGTGTCAATCAATAAACGAATTCCGTTCTCGTTTATTAAAGTTGGTGTGATTGTTTAGAAAAATTACACCGAAGGTGTCGGTCGAGTCTTGGTCCTTAAGCATGTGTCGGGTAAATTTTACCATCAGTCCTTAACGCTTGTCACTTATCTCATCTTGTTATTCTTATCATTTAGGTTGTTGTTTTTAAAACAGCGATTGCATGTGTCTAGTTTCCAACATTCTTTGAAAGTGTCATACTTTTGAGTACTCATACATAAGACTTGCATATCTTGCTATATGTATTTTTGCTATCATCATCAATTTTATGATTTCTATTTGTGAGATTATTATTTTTGACGCTTGCATGATGCTTAACATCTTTATAACTTAGTATGTTATCCTTTTAGGACCCTTAAATTGCTATTGTATATGTTTTAAGTGTTAGTGTCTTAGGATTTGGCTGAGAAAATGGGGGCATGTCCATTTTTGGGTCTCTCACGGATCGAGAGATCCAACGTCGAAGGATCCGTCTGTGTTGTTGTAGGATCCGTCCCACCGGTGCGCTAAAATTTGTATTTTCTGATTTTTCTTTTCTTTTAGCGCTTTCACTCTTTATTGTTATAGATTTGCTCATAAATCTATATTTTTATAACTTAAAATTATAACATTATTCTCTTATATATATATATATATATATATATAGATATATATATATATATATATATATATATATATATATATATATATATATATATATATATATACACACACACACACACACACACACACACACACACACACACACACACATATATATATATATATATATATATATGCATTTGTCTACTAACTTTGTTTTGTAGTACGTCTCCATAGCTCGATTCTTTGGTACCCTAAACAAGGGGAGCATCCCTCAAGCATTTATATAGTGCATCTTATATACGCTTAGTTGTGTATACTCGTCTAACGGCGAATCTAGTTTTGCACTACCCTTACTTGTAGGTTTTCAATCATACTTTGACGCCTCAAATAAGAGGAGCATTCGTCAAGAAGAAGAAGCATGCACACATTCATTATTTTTTACTCCTTTTGTTTTGACAATAAGGAAGAGAAGATAGTCTAACATAGCTTATCCCCGTGTGTCGTATGATATGTGGATCTCCTACATCATATATTTCTCCTATTACTTCATTATATATTATGTTGCACAAAACTAACCCTTGATGTAAGTTAAGTCTTTGTAAGAAATTTGATCCATGGATTTATTAGCAACTAATTTAAATAAACAAAGAGATGCAATTATCATAGGGGTGCAATGAACTAAAAGGAGCTTGAAGGTATCTAAGAAGATAGCTTAAAGTTGTTTAAACGAGGATGGTATAAGCATAACTTCATCATGGATGATTCAAGCTCACCTTTCTAGGGAGAAGGAAGTTACAAGGATATTGTAGTGAAGACATCAGCGCACACACCTTTTTGTTTTGATAAAAGGAGGAGAAGGAAGTGTAAACGAGTAACTTTTAAATTTTACTATGTTTTGCAGTTTACATATTTGTACTCATCAAAAAGGGGGAGATTGTTAGTGCAAATATTACGATATGTAAACTAAACAGTCCCTTAGGTTTTGATAATGACAAACAAGTAACTCGTAATACACAACGTAATATGTGCAAGTTACGCGCGACCATAACTCATCAACGCATACATTCATAAACACCTCTCGACGTCTCGAGTCCACTCATGCTTCAACAACAGGTATGAATATGTTTGTTATGTTGCATTATGATCAACCTATTTGATAAACCATTGAGAATGATTAAAATAATTATTAGAGTCACTAAGTATTTACAAGGTTAATTAATTTTTTTCGAACCCCGTTTTGCATTTCATACAAGTATGAACACGTTTTTATAAAGTAGTAAAACCCATTTTTTTTATGCGTACTAGTTTAATCATTTGCACAAACCCATGTAAGCTTGCTTACATCTTTACTAAACAAATGATTTTAAGTAAAACACATACTTAATAATTAACTAGTTCATTAATGAAAAAGACAAAATATGATTAACCATTAACGAAAACAATCTTTTTATATCTTTTCAAACATAACAAATTTTTCCTTATTAGTGATAAGAAATATTTTGTTTCTAAAATGTTATACAAAATAAGATATTTAAGTACAATTAGGAAATTTTAAAAAGAATTTTGGTTAACCTCAAAATGACAAGAAAACGGGCAGATGCACCCGACGGATCCACCAAATTCAAAGATGGATCTTTCAACGAAGGATCCGCGAATTTCAAATTTGAATTCAGCCTTTTGATTCTATAAATAGAAGCCAAATGTTTTTCATTTAAAATAAGCCTTTTCCATATTTCTATCTAGTTTACACACACATTCTCATGTCTTTAAAACCCACTAACCTTTGATCATAATGCTTCTAACTTTCATTTGTTGCAAGCATGATTCTACATGATGAACCATTCAAGCCAGCTTAGAGATCTTACCATCCTCATCCACCACAAGCACATATATGAAGATCTACAACAACAAGCTTAGAGACTTGTCATCTTCATACATTTATGTTTAGATTAGACATACATATCCATTAGCCACATATGTCTTGGATCATTCATTATACAACAAACTAAATGTTAGTTGGAAGGTTTGTTATGTTTGGCCATAAAACATAACGGGTTTGATTGTACCTGAAGAAGGTCTTAGTATTTAGCTTTGTATAAGAAAAAGTGTAAGCGACGTTAGGTTGGTTCTACTTCGAACTAGGACTCGGTATTTAGCTTTGTACCGAAAAAAGTGTAAGCGAAGTTATACGATTTTCTTCGCCTAAATGGAGCTTGTTGATCTAGTGAAGTAACTTTCGAGTTGGATACTCGGAGAGTGGAGTAGGGCGGAGAGAAGGAGCTTCGTGTCGAACCACTATAAATCATCGTGTCCGGTTTGCCTTCACTTTTACTTTTCGCTTTATATTTGTACTTGCATTGCTTTTATGTTTGTGTGATATATTGTGTTGTTGTGACATGCTTTGTTTTATGCTCTCTACTATCTTTATTGTTGCAGATCTATTAGAGACACTTGTCATATTTGGTCATACTTGATCGGTTAATTAATACAAAAAGATTTTTAAGTTTTAAGCGGAAACGTATTCACCCCCTCCTTCTACGTATTCCACAAATTAATATGAGACGGTAAAGTAGTAAGCTAATAAGTTCATAAACTCGTTAAATAGGCTAAAATAAATACATTTTTAGTTATACAGTTTACCCCACGAGCTAAAAATGACTAATAAAACCTGATTATATAAGAGTACCAATACATTCATAAAAAGTTTATAAAATTATATTCACACAAGACTCCTCCACGACTTGGTCTTGGAGACGACCAAGTCCTCCAATTTCAATCCCAAGACGCATCCTCCATAAGTGTGGTTGATAACCTCGACGCGTCCAAGGCGCCTCCAACTCACCTATTACCACTAGTCTAACATGAGACGAGGGAAATAATAATCATAACAAACTTGTAAACTCCTTAAATAATAGTAAGTTGAAATACACACTTTTTTAATGGCTATAATTGGTAGGGGGCTTATGAAGGCTTATAGCTAGTCAAATCACTTAAATAATTTTCAAAATATAATAGATTATCATGAAAAGCTGAAAATATATGTGAATTTAATTTGATGTATTTTTATGAGATTTTACATTAATAAGTTTTAGCTTCAACTAATTCGTCATAAAAGTTTATATATATAAAAATTTCGACTTGTAATACAAGCTTCAGCCCAACCTCAACCCCAACATAGTGCGCCAAACATACCCAATATAATACTTGCGAGCTGGAAATGACTAATAAAACCCAACAAGCAAAGATATCCGCGCGTTGCTGCGGGCGTTAATTTTTCGCACGTTGTTGCACGGCGTTATATTTATTTATTTATTTATTTTAATTTTTTTTTTCGCTCGTTTTTTTTATGTTTAATAGTGTAAGTTTATTTTTTCCTGCACGTTACTGCGGTGCGTTAATTTTTCGCGCGTTGTTGCGTTTTAGTAGTTTTTTTTATGGTCTTACGCGTTGTTGCGTGGCGTTAAAATTTTATTTTTTTATTATTTTATTATTTTATATTTTTTTTGCGAATTTATTTTTTTGTTCTCATGGTGTAAAATGACACTGTTTAAATCAATTCGGAAATGTTACCGCGGGTATTTTTTTATCTGAATGCGTCGGTACTTTTGTAACATTTTTTTCCTCCCTATTTTGTGCTAACAATTTAAAAAAAAAAAAAAAAAACTAATTGGGCCGGCCCAAATTTTTGGGCTAAATTTTTTGGCCCAGCACTGTAGCTACGATGCTTAAAATGAATAGTAAGTCAACCCTTCTCAAATGATTTATTTTATTATTTTTTATTTTTTTGCGAATTTATTTTTTTGGTCTCATGGTGTAAAATGACACTGTTTAAGTAAATTCGGAAATGTTACCGCGGGTATTTTTTTATCTGAATGCGTCGGTACTTTTGTAACATTTTTTTCCTCCCTATTTTGTCCCAACAATTTAAAAAAAAAAAAAAAAAAAAAACTAATTGGGCCGGCCCAAATTTTTGGGCTAAATTTTCTGGCCCAGCACTGTAGCACTGTAGCTACAGTGCTTCGATGAACAGTAGGTCAACACATCTCAAATGATTATATATATAATTAATGAATAACGAAATAGCACTAATGGGAAATAAGTTGACATGTCATGGCAAAACTTTATTTAGCTTAAAATAAATAAAAATCAGAAAGAAAAAAAAAGAAATACTACTGTAGTAGTAGTTTTATTTATAGATAGATAGAGTGATGAAAAGATCTAATGAAATGATGAGAATAACCACTACTAGTACCAGACGCAACACAACTTGTACGATACACATACATACGGACAAAGGAGAGAGTAGCAATAGCAGCAGACACATGAGTCTGCAATGCTCCCCCTACCCCCTTACCTCTTCTCTTTCTCTCTCCATTGAATTGAATTAAAACACACACAGTATTTCCGTGTCAGATTTCACTTTCTCATTCACCAATAAAACCCACTCTTGTTCATTTTCACCTATATATAAAAATACATATCTATCACCATTTCAACATAATTTATTTATTAACTGATGATTTGCGATTTCAGTTCATTGTGATTCTTCTTACTCCATATTCAGGTATGTTTATAATGTCACATTTTGCTCTTTTTTAGCTTTGAAAATATTATTATTATTCACTGATTTGTGTTTCAGTTGATTTGTGTTATGATGTCTCACATTTTGTTGTTTTTAGCTTTAATTTTGTTGAGATGTGATATTAATTAATTAGATCTTTGGTTGTTAGATTCAAATGCACTAGTATTTGATTAATTTCATATTATTAGTTGATCATCAAAGCTTAACATTGGCGACTTACTCTCCCAAATTAATACTATCTTACTAGTAGCCTTGTTGGTGATGATGCGACGTCAGCAAAGTAAGTTACTGATATTGCTACATTAATCCATAGTAGGTTAACTTTGCGCCACGTCAGCAAAGTCACCCATACCGGAAAATTAACTATGCTAACGTGGCAGGCAGAGGTAGTTTGGTAATTTTGTTGCAAAGTTATTGGTATTGGTACATTAACCCGTAGTAGCTAATGGTTTATTTGAAAAAGTCACTTGACAATCTTCTGTTTCCTTCCACCCAATATTATTAGTATGTTAATTTAGATATTTATGCAACTTGTAATTGGTGGTTGAGACTTGAGAGGCACATTATTGCTTAAGAGATATAATTTAGTATCGGCGGGTGTGATTTAGTTGATATTATCTGATAATATTATGTTGATTTTGATACATTGCTGATTAAACGAGATATTTATGTAGGGGATTTAATTAGTTGCTTTATAGTTTGATACTTAAAATCGGTGGTTGAGACTTGAGAGGCACATTCATATAATCCTTGAATGCTTAAATTTTGCGTCATGATATTTTATAATGGTTGGTAAAGACACCTGGTGAGGGCACGTTAGTTTCTTAGTTGGTAGTTGATGACTTAAAACAAAGGCAGTAAATAAAATGTTTAACCACCCTTGATAATTATTTTTCTTGTGCACTTTTATTTCACAGTTTTGTGCTTTAGCTTGTGCTGAGGGACACGTTGTTGCAGGCTAACAGCATTTAGTTTCGTTCTTCTAGTTAGTTTTTGCATTCTGATTATTTTGGGTTAAGATATACAATGTTGTCTCAGTTTTATAAGTTTCATCTGCCTATGATTGTATGAATATAAATATCTGATAGTGCAGTAGTAGTATAATATCATATATTTTCTGCACTACCTTTTAGGTTTATCAATTTCTTTTTTCCTTTCCGATCTGTTGAAATCCTTATGAAACATCGTTTTACTGTACATTGTACAAAGTTGCTTGTATTAAGTGGCTTATGCCACTTTGTTTTCATGTCTTCTTGTTCTCTTTAATAAAAGAATTTGTTTTAGTATCTTTGTCATTATATTCTTACAGGGTTTATTTACTGAATATATGACAGGGAGAAGAATTTTGTTAGTCCATATAAGTGTAATGCATTGCTAGTTACATGGACCAATACGAAGTGCTTGAGCAAATTGGAAGGGGCGCGTTTGGTGCTGCCCATCTTGTACGGCATAAACATGAAAAGAAAAAGTGAGGATTAAACCGAAATTTACCAACTACTTTATGTTTGCTTTTTGAGATTAGTTCATGTTTTGAACTGGCTTCATGATCATAATATGCTGTATGCTTATTAATGATGTTTTAGCTGCATTTCTTTGACATATATTAATTGCTTCTTCCATTCCATGTAATTTTGTATATTAAGGTATGTGTTGAAAAAGATACGCCTTGCCCGCCAAACTGATAGAACACGTAGGTCTGCTCATCAGGAGGTTGGTATCCTTTACTTTAAGCATCCTGCAATTGCTTTGTAATTTTATTTTGTGGGCATTAACTATCCTAAATGTACTCGAACTGTTCTTTTTTTGTTTTCTTCTGAATTTCAGAATTATCCTTTTCCTAGAAAATGAACTTCATATTCTCGTACATCTACTTTTTCTAGTTTTGTTTTTTATGACCTTTAGTATTATTGTATCAGCTAATAATATACATGACGATTTTTATACCCTACTCCCCCCTTTCTCTTGGAAGTATACGGAACTCATCAACTTCCCTAAAGAGGTAGTATCAGTTTAAAAGTTGGGAAACAATCAAGGGATGAAGTTCACAACGTTTGAAGTTAAAAAAACATGGACATGGTGAACATAAACTAACAAAATATCAGCAATGCTAAATTTAACTTGTTTTTAAGACAATGCTTTCTCTCTGCCAAACCGAGGAAATCACGTGTGATGGGGTGAAATTATTACTTTACATAGATGGGTCGCTTATTTACTCGGAAATAACCTACGTATGTGATTCTAGCTGTAGATCGCTAGGTTATCTTAAGGATTTTAACCACTTTGAGAAGCCCAAATGGTCATTTATTCTAGGGTGGTTCTCGCTCAAGTATATATTTAGCTAGTGACACTTAGTTTTGTATGTGTTTACATCTGAACAATATTTGGGGAGACTTTACATATTTTTTTTATGTACTTACAAAGATGTAAAAACTAATCAAACTTCTCTATTTGTAGATGGAGCTTATCTCTAAGATGCGAAATCCCTTTATCGTGGAATATAAAGATTCCTGGGTAGAAAAGGTAAGAAATTAAATTCATCATTTTCTATTATGCTCCGTGGTCATTATTTTCATTTCTGAATCGATTTAAAATCACCATAAATCCTAAAATTCGTATTTGCAAAAGAAATATTTGGAAATGATTCACTTTAATTGAAAATAAAAATAAAATTTAATACTGTGTATGTATATATCACAACTCGTGGACATGAAATAGCAAATACATTTGCATCATCTGAAGCTCCTTGAGTTGGATATTTGATCTCAAATCACACTCAACTTCATCTATGCT
Source organism: Tanacetum coccineum (assembly GCA_026074375.1). NCBI lineage: Eukaryota > Viridiplantae > Streptophyta > Magnoliopsida > Asterales > Asteraceae > Tanacetum > Tanacetum coccineum. Next base: position 33,319 of record BQNB010024548.1, on the reverse strand, counting down.
TCTATTTTGACAGGGATGCTACGTGTGCATTATTATAGGCTATTGCGAAGGTGGCGACATGTTAGTACTCTGCAACTTCTCCACAAATTATAAGAAATCGAGTTGTAGTGGTCATTGAAGTAACTTTTTTAATTTCCACTTTTGCAGGGCAGGAGCAATAAAAAAAGCCAATGGTATGCTGTTTTCTGAAGAGGTACTTATCATCTTGCAGCCACTCTCTGTCTCTCTTTGTTCATGTCTGTACTCTGCTAGTGTCACTACATTTTATTGTTGCTCTAAACAACAATTTATCATGCAGAAACTGTGTAAGTGGCTTGTACAACTCCTAATGGGCTGCGGAATACTTACACTTGAATCATGATCCTTTCACCGCGGTCAAGGTTAGCTCGACAGTCTTTTGGCTGAAGTATAATTATCAAGTAGTTATGCCTGTTTTAAATTCTTTGTAGACTGTCGTTTGCTGATCATTATCTTTTCACAGTGTTCAAATATCTTTCTGACAAAAGATCAAGATATACGTCTTGGTAAGTATTTAAATTTTGTTCTATGTCTTGATTTGAAAGTAAGTAATTACTGACCTTCAATTATCCCTCTTCTAGGTGATTTTGGACTCGCTAAGATGTTGACTTCAGATGACCTTGCTTCATCTGTGAGTAATGTGTTTCTTAATGAGTACCTTTACATTTGAGTTTCGATCTGTTTTATTTGTGTACGTATCTCATTTTTTTATTGTTGTTAATATATTACTCAGGTGGTAGGAACTCCTAGTTATATGTGCCCCGAGCTTCTTGCAGATATACCATATGGTTCCAAATCAGATATCTGGTCTCTTGGTAAGGAATGAATGGAGTATATCAAGTGATCTTTGCTATCCTTTGGCCTGAGATAAATTATGACTCCCCTCAATTTGATTACTTGATGCAAAGATGTACTAATGTTTCTTCTATTCTATTTTCTAGGATGCTGTATATATGAAATGACTTCCCATAAGGCTGCATTTAAAGCTTTTGTAAGTTTCTGATGTATCTATTTTCAGAATTCTTTGGTATGTTTACATCATTTCACCTATAAATTGTTTTGCATGTAAATTGGTTTAAGCAAAGTATAGTGCTGATGGTATTCTTTATTGGCGTTTTTTTCATTTTATATTATTTTACTATAATACTCTCTTCTCCAGTCCATTGAAAGACGACGAGACTTGCTATTTGAACATTTGAAATAGTGTAGTGCCTTGACAGAAAATACATGTTATTTCTTAAATACTAGGACAAAGGCGGTAGCAATATATTTCAGTGTCACCACATGCAATACACATTCTTTGCCATGGCTAAGAAATTTTAAGCATTTTATGTTTATTATTTTTTCAGTTTCATTTCAATTTGGACATGCTGGAAAATTTCTGACACATTTCAGTCTAATTTTTGTGCCTATTTATTTCTGCCTGAGGCTCAGAAAGCTTATTATTCTTTTGTTGACTACTTTAACAGGACATGCAAGCACTGATAAACAAGATCAATAAATCGATCGTGGCACCACTTCCGACCAAATACACTGGTGCCTTGTGAGTTAGAATATATTATTCCGATTTATTATGTAATCGTGCATGACACTATTTACACGCTACTACTCTTTTCTCAACTTCCGAAGGGGCTTTCTAAATAAGTGCAGTAGATCTATATAAATGTTCACCTGAATTATATTTTCTTATATGTGTCTTCTGGCATCGAGTTAGATGCAGAATCTAATAGTTTTGCTACTTTTTGTTTCAGTCGTGGCCTTGTGAAAAGCATGCTGAGGAAAAATCCGGAACTACGCCCAAGTGTACATATACTTACCTTTTATCTGATACATTATGCAGATCATTCCTATCATAGAATCAACCCTTATATTTTCTACATAGGGTTAGCTATGCTACTTTTTTTCTCAATCTTACTTCCCAGAACTACCTCCTACTTTTTTAATGAGAAGTAGATTATTGTTGTAATAATATCGTTTTTGTAAACGTAATCATAGTTAATAAGTTAATTATATTTTATAAAATTAATAAAAAGGAAAAGCTTTTTTTAACCCACACCCTTTACCAGAGATTCCGGACCCCATTTTATCACCTGCCCACCTCTACCGTGTAGATTAGATAATCTCAGTTTTGAGTTTATATCATTGAAGTGTATGTTTGGTTTGTCAGGCAGCAGAACTACTCAGACATCCACACCTACAGCCTTATGTACTGAAGGTCAATCTTAAACTAAATAGCCCCAAGCGTAGCACTTTATCCCACTGGCCTGAATCAGATTACATGAAGAAAACTAGATTTTCCGAGCCCGTTTATCTTCGTCCAAAATCACGAGACAGGCGGCTATCGTATGGCAATGATAGAACTTTGAATCCAAGCATATCTTTAGGTGACCAAGATTCTCATATTAACTACACAAACAAAAACGGGTTCTAGATTCCCCTCATTACTTGCAACGAAGAATGGAAAGGTTGTCTATTAATAGCACATGTGAAGAGTCACCGGTTAGTAAAACTATTACTTCCAAGCCTTCCAATTCTGCCAAGAACCTTAGGTTTACCACACCGAAGACCTCCTCTGCTCCTAAGAAACGAACAGAGCTTTCAAAGGGTCGTGAAATGGTAAGATCTTTACATATTGATGCATGCATTGCTGCTTACTTCTATATTTGTATATATGATGCGGATCTTGTGCATTCCTGTGGTGCTAGCAGCATTCGTATATCTTGGTCTTGTTCAATATGGTCATAGTCGCCAAAATAAGGTCACCATTAACTGCTTGTTTTATAAATATACAACCCATTTACCTATGAATGCTCGATTTGAGTTATGTTTTATCTCAACCGGGTCAAAATGTCAAATTGGTCGAAAGTCTCCCAAAGTTTCAACACAAAATTCCCTGCTTCATAAATTGAACGAACCTCAGACCTAACGCTTATTGGAAGCTAATGCACATGAGATGCAAGGTCTTAGAAAATTAGACGCTAAGCTAGCTCCTTACTTGACCATGTCTGAATCCGTGTATCCCTTTTCAATGATCCTTTTCATTTAAAAGCATAGTCGTATCTGTCAAAAAGTCAACTTCTGCACCATATATTCTACTGTCAACTTCTGGTCTAATGTATAAAAAACTTACGGGTGCAGGAATCAGATTCAAAAACATCAGCAAAACAATCAGGTCACACGAGTAGGCGGGCGTCTCTACCACTGACAAAAAAGCCTATAATGGAAGATTCTCCTTATGGAAAAAGTACCAATTTCCTCGATTGCATCAACTCCATGGATGTATCAGTCAACGCCCCTCGAATCGACAGGATGGTTGAATTTCCTCCTAACGAAGACCACTATGTTCCAACTCGTAGAGCTTCAATAACCTCAGCACAAGGTTCATCTTCACCACAATGTGATCGATCAATTATGAAAGACAAATGCATAGTTCAAGCCTGTGATACAACATCCGGAAAACAAAACTCAAACTCCCCAACCGAATGGAACGGGTCAGGAAGTGACTGTTCAGACCAAAACGCAACCGCGGGTGCATCAAGTAGAACCTCATCAGACATGAGGAGACGAAGGTTTGACACATCATCACAAAAACAGCGAGCGGAAGCATTAGAAGGGCTTCTTGAGTTTAGTGCAAGGTTGTTGGTAGAGGAAAGATTTGAAGAGCTTGGGGTGTTGTTGAAACCGTTTGGACCAGGGAAGGTATCTCCAAGGGAAACTGCTATTTGGTTAACTAAAAGCATGAAGGAAAATACCGCAAAGCAAGAGGAGCAATTTCAGTCATGAGACGGTAATGCTTTTAACAATTCTTATGTTTATGATGATGATGCATGGACATATTGTAGTAATAGAAGATAATGGTGACGGATACGGATATGGATACGATAGATGAGGGTTAGGATTATTTCTCGAATCTCTTGTAACCAGATACTGATGTCGGTATGTAGCGTAATGACCTTAGTTATTAATCATTGTATCTCTCTTTGTTAAGACTCTCAGCAGCTCTTCACTGCCTCCATGTTATCTTAACATTCTACGAATTTGATCATTTGGAACTAGGCATTAATAATAGAGTCATTGTAGAGTATTATAATTCTGTCAGCATTCTTTACGATTTAAGTTATACGTTTAGTCATTTCAACGTAAAAATAAAAGCTATGGTGTCAAGTTAATTGAACAATATTATCATTGAAAAAGATGTGGTGGTATCCAATAGCGAAGAGCATTTAGTAAACTTGATCAAATTTTTCATTTTATTTTCGGTAGTGGACAATAAATTGAGATATAAAAAAAAAAACGCGAACTATTAATTTTAAACGGATGGAATGCTAGTACAAGTTTTTGGTTTAATCAAACTTAAATCTATACTGCTATTTAATGCAACTATAATCCGGGCCACCAAAATTGCCAAAATGGAATGACGAACCTATTAAATTTGTCAAGACCTAAATAAATCGGACCAACGGTTAAAAGATCAAATATAACTAAAAACGAGTTCGCATATGACTCCCGCGTTACGGCGAGGCTAACGGTTTTACGTTTCCAATAACAATAATACAAAAAATGAAAAACGAATAATAATAATTTAGGTACATTCATATATCCGTCTGTAGTGTATATCCATTCGTATATCCGTAAATAATAAATATTTCATACAAATGTAAGCTACATATTTCGCGTATCGATACAGTCAATCTTCCGACAATATGTAAAAATTGCCGAGAATGCAATTTTGCACGCGGACCCGCATTTTGCAATATCATTCTTTTTTTTTTGCATAATCGTAACTCACATGTTTTCTCGTGGTGTCTTTAAAATCCGATGCACTATATAATAGCTGAATCACAATTCGGTAAAGTTTATTTATTAAGTCTACATACACAAATTGTTTAGGTTATATAGAATCTGTAAATCGAAATAAACTTTCAAATACATACCTGATTATAGTTTTCGATCACGCTTCTTGCGTCGCCATTTTTCGGTATACTCAAGTGGTTTAGGATGACGGGATAATCAAATACACGTTAAGGATTTTACGACTGTCACGTACGCCGAAATGTAGATTATTTTCTACATATTGGGCATGCGCGAAAGCGAGAAAACCCCTAACAGATTCTAAAAAACATCCCTAGCGTCCAGTTAGAAGCCAACAGCCAACCGAATGTAGTTTTAGTTACCAAACGGGTGTCGTTGACTTCTGACATGGACGCTAGGGCTGTTCAGTAGGATTGAATATTTTAAAGAAAGCTTGCCAACAAAAGTGCCTTTATCAGGTCGTGAAACCGTTTGGCTCAGGTATGAGCTTCACATGGACATCTATCACGGTTGCATACCAAACAGGCTGCCAAGCCAAGTCGTAGACTGCTCATATTCATCATCACCATTTAATAATAATATGGAAGCGACATTTAATAATAACAAGGTTTTTAACCCGCGCTTCGCTGCGGAGCGCGGTATTTTTTTGTATTTTGTCTGCGTTTTTACAAAAAGTAGAGACAGACATTGTAACATTACTAAAGCATATGTGTTTTAAGAGGCTAAGTGATTACATTAGATGGTTTGGTTTGCATCTACCTGTTACAAAAAGTAGGAACTGACAGACTAAGTTGTTCTAACAGGCTAAGTGATTACATTTTCTTTTGCAAATTATAGAGTTGCCTGCTGTTTAGTCTTTTTTTTTGTGGCTAATGATACTTCTGGAAGAAGGCCATGTTTTGCTGTAGTAAATTCACCATGAATCTGCAAAATTGGAAAACAATGATTCCAGCATAGCGAAATGAACATGAATCAAAAGCACCAACGTGTGTTATTACAAATTATCCCAACTACAAATATAACATTTAGTCACTATAATCATCATATATAAATGTTTAGCCATAAGTTTCACATTTATCCTAAAGTTGAAATATGTGGTCTAGCTTAATGATAACAACCTAAAACACTATAAGCACAATGAGATGAAAACTTGGAAAATAATAGTAACTGGGTTAATCTTAATATCCTTTTTATTAATACAACAATGAAAATCAAAAGCACGACTATAGTCTCATACATCATTCAACAGCAATTAGACACACCTGCAACAAAATACATCTAAGCAAGCATGTGTAGCATAAAAAAAGTTTCAGATTCGACATCACAAATCAAAATTCTGCTACAGACCAAAAGCTACTACCTAAGCACCACATTACTCAACTTACAACTAAGACTTCCCAAACTCAGTAATCAATAACTATAATACACATTTGGCAATAATAACAAACACTGTTACCCTAACATTAATTTATTCACTTCGCATTATAAAAGTTATGTACTCGACAGTAATCATTAAATACATATTCTAATACAAAGGTCAACAAAACATCACCCATCTTACATTATAAAGAGTTCAAAGCTTAAATATATGTTGGCTCTCAGGAGATACGCTCGAATGTGATTTATTTCTTTGGTACTTACATTGATGAAGCCATGTCTAAGAATAAGATAATCAACCTTTTGTACTGATGTGAAGAATTGATGTGATGAAGCCATTTAATGGGTTTTCGCTACAGCCGACAGCGTAAACCCTTCCCATAAACATATATGAATCATAAACGAATACAGTAGAAGAATATTACGTTGGACTAATACGTTTATATGGGCTTATCACTTTTCTAGCGCCTATGAGATTATGAGCTTATGAAGCGTATTAGTCTAACGTAAAGGGTAATTTTGCCGTACTGCTTACGGGGTGTTTGTTTTAGCTTTTCTGCATTGCATATGTGCACATTATTTTTCTATGGCCTATGAGCTTATGGAGCTTATAACTCAAAACCTGATGCTAACTACGCCAGCTTCTCAAGTTAACATGTACACTACATGAAAGCCTAAGAGGTGAAGTTCAGCTAATATTGCGAATATAAAACAACACAGTTATATACCTGTGTTGCCCACACATATACTTCTAAACCGATCAAAGATTCTAGAAATAGCCACGCAGGTGCAGTCTATCATGCAACGGTTCCTGATAATATCAGTGGCGCGAGGATGTTGTTCAGCAGTTGTTGGTAACTCGCTCACGCTGAATGAAACCTGAAGCATTATCACTTGTGGATAACCGGCTAACACTCTCATGCATGACGCATGACTGACCCAGTTGTTATAGCACACCCTTTTTCAGCACCTCTTCCTGCAAGAAAAAAACCAGCCGTATGCAAAGCAAACAATTTAACATTATGTAGATTTCAACCCCAAAAATATAGAACAACCAACTATTTAGGAATACCTTCTTCAGAAGAACGTGTAAGTTCATTTAGACCATTAGAAATCAGATGTATAGCCACGCCAACGTTGACAGCACTTGTAGATACCGGCTGAACAATGGCTTTTTGCAACATATCTGAGAGAATAAAGGCCAATAGAAATACGTACTACATAACAACCTAAGAGATGAAGTTCAACCGATATTTGCAGACAAACCAAAGGAAAAAATAAGCCTAACTATTATCAGAACCACCACTTTATCATTATGCAGAAATGTACAAAAAGTAAATCACAACAATCAATTATTTTGTATTACCAGCTTCAGGAGAAAGTATAAACTGTTGTGGACTGTCAACAACGGCAATCTAGCGACTAAAAATAGGCACATATGTTGATGAACTCATCAGAAGCACCTAATTCAACTAAACGATTTAATACAGCGTACCAGCTTTATGAGCAACACACTTAAATAAAATCACATACCCTTCTTGTTGTCGCCTCCTTGGTCGGGGTGGCTCTTTTTGAAGAATGTGTCTACAATATCTGATACAGAATGGCTTGAACCATGAGGCACGTTCTGAGCAAGAACCTTCGAAACAAATAATTAAATATTATGCACAGCCACAAATAGTTTACCCAAATTGCAAAGTAAAAGTTGGTTCCGTGAGTTTATCTCAAAAGTAGCAAAATGGGAGGGTAGAGCAGGTTGAGTAGCAATCCAAACGGGTAACCTTTTATAAAAAAGTATACACATTCAAATGGGTCGGTCAGATTTACTTAAAAGCAATGTGTATAGAACATGATACCTAGCCATATATCATATCTGTAATAATCTTACTTTTTAAATATAATGATTTGGACCCATTTGATATTTTCATTTTCTGACAGCTCTTTATTTGTGATCAATTAATCACCAAAGCCAATGACATATGTGTACCAAAAATTTGGGTTTTAGACGGAGAACTATTGAGTATATCAATAACAAAATGGTATTATAACAATTACTAAATTTGGTTGTTGAGCATAGTTCATTCTGTAATGCATGATCAACACGTTGATTTATTTGCACTGCATTCATTTAATGGGTTTTCGCTACGGTTGATGCCATAAAATTATAAATGCGATAAATGTTAATCAAGACGTGTACATTGTTTCAAATGGAAATAAGAGTAACCTGACCTGTGCATCAAACATGTTCATGTACCTGATCCCATTTCCAAAGTCGACTCGACCTGCGTTGGGCTGGAAGAGATAAAACGCCAACGTATAGGCTCAGAAGAGTAGCGAAGCGAAGAACGTATGCCATGGCTGCAACTTCCGTAAGTTGCCGTGCCAAGGTGCAGATGACCTCGTCTTTAAGCTTCCCTACCCCTAAACTCATCATTGCCTCGTGTAGCCCAACATCAAATCGACAATAGCTGTTTTTGTTTGTAAAGTAACCCATGTATAACCGATCATCCTCTCATCTTTTCACCTCCATTATACCAACCCTCTCACCTTAGTACGTTGCCTCGCTAAACCGCAAATGGTTACGCTTTTAGCTAGAATGCATTGCAATAACCATGCTTTTCAGAACGAATTTGGTATAAGCAGCTTCACGTGTTTATTCAAGTTACAAACTTATGAGGCTCAGATCCGCTAGTGTGGGAACCATACGAAACACCGTCCATGGCTGCAACCACAGTCTAGCTGTGGTTACCTCGCCAAAATACAGGTGTTTGTAAACCGTGGCTCACAAAAAACACAACAGTAGAAAATCATCATCATCGCCTATTGTTTATATCATAGTGTCCATAGAAAAGGCTCACAATAATGCGACGACTGCCTTTTAATTGAATAGTATAATATAATATACTGTGTGTCAGCTTATCTTGTGGCCTATGAGCCCGTCACCATCGTCACGCACCTGCAACCATCGTCGCACGCTATGGATAGCGGCAACGAAAGGAGTGACGACATCGAAAGAGCATAAGCCAGTCGATTTGTGTTCATAAGCCAAGCAAAACACCATTCGGCATCAAGCTCTCAGCCTCGACCAAACCTGCCTAAAATCCAACCAAACACATACTATCAGATTTTTTTACATGTTCTGCAATCTGTGTGGGTTTAACCGATCATCGATAGATCATCACGATAGGTAAATACGCGCAGAAACCGAAAACAACAACTAAGAATCAGAATGCATATGCAAACAACTGAATAAGCACTCAAAATAAAACAACAAAGAATGGAGCGCAATTCAGCCAAAAACAATATCATCAACAATTAATTAGACCCTAATATCATCACATATTAAACCCTAATATCATCAACAATTAATTAAACCCTAATATGATCAACAATTCAATCCACATTCATAAAAGTAAGATAAAAGCAATAGATACATGAACATTCCCAAATGCAACAACATGCCTTCTTAAGAAAACCACCGTAAACAAACGGTGTATATAAACCTTTGATGACCGGTGTAATGGTATAGATTCTTGGAATCGACACTGGCAAACCACCATCACAAAGATAAGATGATAATCGCTCCTTGGAACCGTAAAGAATGATCCAAGAAAAGAGTCAGATGCCACATTAGTGCGTGTGTTTGGTAAGGGTGACACAGTACCCCAACGTTGTTATAGAGTTAAATAAAAAAAAAGGAAACCGGATCGGGTCACCTGGGTCAAACCCTAGAAATGTTAATAAATGCATTTAAAAGTGCCTGAAACACCAACTTGCTGGTTAATATAAGTTATAATATTGAAGCGAGACCATTGTTAATTAGAGCTAGTGAACTCGGCGAGTTGATACTAGGGGTCAAGGTTATATAATCAAGGTTATAAATAGCGTGAGGCGTGGCGTGGCGGCATGGCCAAGCCTCACGCCTTTGCGAGCCATGGCGAGTCATGGCGTTTTTAAGGCGTGACTTAAAGCGGCACAAAATATGAAAATATTTATAAATTTATATATTTATATCATATTACAAATATATTGAGTTTACAAAAAGTGTCATACATAAGGAATAAAGTCAATAAACTATATTTGCATGTAATCCTTTTCATTTCTATATAAAAATACGATTTTTATCGAAATTGAATTCAAAAAAGCCTCCACGCATCACGTTTTATCGCGTCTTATCACGTTTTTTCACTCCTCATCTCACGTCAAGCCTTAAGCCCAAGCCTTAGTCTATTGCGTGGCGTGGAGGTCACGCCTCGCGCCTTTGCGAGGCCTTTGCGGCGCCATGGCGCGCCTTTTAGAACCATGACTAGGGGAATGGGATAGAGCGAGGAGAAGCTTTGTGACCGAACCACGATAAATCCTCGTGTCATCCGTTTGCTCTTTCTTTTATTTACTTATCGTATTGCATTTACTTGTTATTTACTTAGTGTCTTGCATTCAATTATTTATATACTTGCTTACCGTTTGATTTCACAAGAAGTAAACTAGTCTCTAATTTTAAAACTGTAAAAACTATTGAACCCCTTGTAGTTTTTTTAGAGTAAATTGCCATAAGTTACCGACTTTCGGTAAACTCTTTGTGTCGAACGCGGTAACCAAACGTAACCCTTGAAATCATTTTCTCGTTTTGATTTCTTGCCAAAAGAGTTTAAGTATCTTGTTCATTATCACTTTCTTACTGCTCTCTATTAATTTATTGGCTTAATTCGTGCTTATTCGCTTTGAATGAGACCTAGGGTTTCGGTTTTGAATATAAGTCTTAAACTGTGATTTAGGAAGTGATAATAGAGGGCTTTTGTTTGTTTGTTTGTTTGATGATGTTAAACACTCGATTGATAATTGATAATAGAGGGCTTTTATGTAATAGCAAGTGTTTCTGCTTTTTTGGTTGGATAATATATACTTCTTTGTAACACAATTAGCATCTGAATAACAAGTATCCTGCTTTTGGAAATTGGTATTAGTGATTTGGTGTTCCAAACTCCGGCTGTTTTATATTCATTCTATATATGTTGATGCTTTATGGATGATGGTATCAGTGACGTTATTCTGAAAGCGCCTTGTTGCCTCCACATAATTATTTATTTATTTTTTGTGGTTACTTGATTCACCTTTTGCTATTTTAAGGTTTATGGTACGAGTAAAGGCTCAAAGTTGGTATTCTGTTCTTTTTGGATCAACTTTCATGTACTAAAATTTGGATTATGTGTTATCTGAACTAGTCCACTATTAAGGCTAGCTTGCTTGACTTTAGTAAATTGTACTCTAGTACAGCTCACACCGTCTCTTAACAAGATGAAGGTTTCTCAAATCTTTCGAAAAGACAAAAATTTGCTGGTTAAGAACTTAAGACAACTTTACGAGTGTGTAGTGAAAAGATAAGAACAACAGCACTATTGATATACTAAGGTTTAAGAAAATTTCAAACTGCCTACATTGTTTGAATGCATTACCCATTTTTGCGGTGGAAGATATTTTTAGTGCTTACCTGTTATTGTAGATATGTAGAATATGATACATTGCCTAATAAATCATATTTGCATCTGTAACTGTGGGAGATTTTGCAGTTGAGAATCTTAACAGCTGCGTTATATATTGTGAACCCCCTTGTCTACATTAGCAGGCATATTTGAAAATACTAAGTCCATGTATCTAATCAAAATCTGTTTTTAAACTTGTAATAGATTTATAAAATCTTTCCAAAACTTGAGTTACTAATAGTTGTATTATTGTTCAACTAAAGGCGAATGATCTTTGCACTTCAAATCTGGTGTTTCAGTTGGTTGTAAAGGTCCCTGATTAAATGTAGTGTGTCCCTTAGGTTAAGACAAGATAACTCCGTAAGATTATATGGTGATTTGTAGCTGAATATGACCTCATCAAGTTGTATTTTTTTCTCCTATAGCATGTATTATTTCTTTGATACAACATGCTCTGCCTGACAGGTCTTGGAGAGGGATCAAACTATGGAAAAACAAAATGAAACACCAGTTTCCATGCCTAATGAATTCCGTTGTCCACTATCGCTTAAGTTAATGAAGGATCCTGTTACCATTTCAACGGGCAGGTACTTATAGCATGTAGCATGGAGTGTTATTCTAATTATATCTAAAAATCAGGTTTATTAAAGATTTTTTTTCTTTTTAATAGACATATGAGCGTTCATTCATTGAAGCATGGTTAGGAGAAGGGAACCACACATGTCCCAAGACGAAAGAAAACCTGACTAGCACCAAATGCACACCGAACGTTGTATTACGCGGGCTTATAGCTGCTTGGTGCAAAACAAATGGAATGGACCCACCAGAACAAGCCACCACTCGAGCTGCACAACGGAACAACGTTCCATGATTAAAAGTCTTCTTACAAAGCTTAAAGCCAGCAGTCCCAATGTTCAACAAATTGCTGCTGCTGAAATTCGGCGCCTTGCAAAAATAAATGATGATTACCGTGTTGAAATTGCGTGTGCGTGATGCGGGCATTCCTCTCCTTGCGTACCTTCTGACCGCACTCGACCCCTACACACAAGTAGACGCAGTGACCGCTCTGCTTAATCTCTCCATTTGTGATGATAACAAACGCGTAATAGTTGCATCCGGTGCGGTCCCAGAATAGTGCAAGTTCTTTTGAGTGATAGTATGGAAGCACGGGCGAATGCTGCAGCCACTATTTTTAGCGCCTCTCTGTAGTTGATGAACACAAGGAAAGATTTGAGATTGTAAGAGCGATTCCGCCACTTGTAAGACTATTAAGCGAAGGTAGTCTACATGGGAAGAAAGATGTTGCATCAGCTTTGCATAGTTAATGCATATATCATAATAATAAAGGTCAGGCGGTTGGTTACTTCATTGATAATCCCAACATTAATGAAGCTTGTAACAGAATCCGAAAGTGGCATGAAGGATGAAGCGTTAGTCCTTTTAGACACTCTCGAGCCACCCGGAAGCGAAGGTGGCTATAGGTGAAGCCGAGGCGGTGCGAGTACTGAGTGGAGTTTAATAGGCATGGGTCCCCTATAAAAAAGAGAATCAGCTGCGGTTTTGGTAAATCTTAGTTCTCGATATCAGGAGTTAACCAATTTGTGAGTCTTCAAGTGATTTTGGAGAGTGGAGGTGAATACTTGGAACTTGGCAACAAAACGTACCAATAGGTTGGGGAAGAAAAAATCTGGGCAGTTGCTGAACACAATGACATTATTGATGAGCTAGTAAAAGGGTCTTTGAATGGGACAATCCAACTGAACGGTTTATGAATGTTTTTCGTTTAATGATCTACATTTTTTGTTTGGTGTACACTCATGAAATCTTAGTGTACACCAAACAAAAAATGTAGATCATTAAACGAACATTCTAACCCATCAGTTGATTTTCCCCTACAAAGACCCATAACTAGCTCCATCAATAAGTCATTGTTTTCAGCAACTGCCCAGCTTTTTTCTTCCCCCTATTGGTACCGTTTTGTTGCAAATCCCCAAGTATATCCCTCACTCCAAATCCTTGAGCCTCAATCAGATACTCCTTGTCTCCAGAACAAAGATTTACCAAAACCGCAGCTGCATTCTCTTTATTACTTGGGGACCCACTCCTAATAAACTCCACCAGAACATGCACCGCCTCGGCTTCACCTATAGCCACCTTCGCTTCCGGGTGGCTCGAGAGTATGTCTAGAAGGGCTAACGCTTCATCCTTCATGCCACTTTCTGATTATGTTAGAAGCTTCATTAATGTTGGGATTATCAATAAAGTAACCGCCTGACCTTTATTATTATGATATATGCATAAACTATGCAAAGCTGCTGCAACATCTTTCTTCCCATGTAGACTACACTACCTTCACTTAATAGTCTTACAAGTGGCGGAATCGCTCTTACAATCTCAAACCTCTCCTTGTGTTCATCAACTACAGACTAAAAATAGTGGCTGCAGCATTCGCTCGTGCTTCCTTACTATCACTCAAAAGAACTTGAACTATTCTGGACAGCACCGGATGCAACTATTACGCGTTTGTTATCATCACAAATGGAGAGATTAAGCAGAGCGGTCACTGCGTCTACTTGTGTGCAGGGGTCGGGTGTGGTTAGAAGGTATGCAAGGAGAGGAATGCCCCCAGCACGCATTGGCAATTTCAACACGGTAATCATCATTTATTTTTGCAAGACGCCGAATTTCAGTAGCAGCAATTTGTTGAACATTGGGACTGCCGGCTTTAAGCTTAGTAAGAAGACTTTTAATCATGGAACGTTGTGCAGCTCGAGTGGTGGCTTGTTTTGGTGGGTCCATTCCATTTGTTTTGCACCAATCAGCTATAAGCCCGCGTAATAAAACGTTCGGTGTGCATTTGGTGCTAGTCAGGTTTTCTTTCGTCTTGGGACATGTGTGGTTCCCTTCTCCTAACCATGCTTCAATGAATGAACGCTCATATGTCTATTAAAAAGAAAAAAAAATCTTTAATAAACCTGATTTTTAGATATAATTAGAATAACACTCCATGCTTGGTTGCAGCCCTCGTATAGCCTCTCCCCCAAAGTGTCGATGATATAGTATGTATCATGTTCAACTTTCAAGATGAAAAAATGGTCATTCCAGCTAACAATATAAACATGGTTTAAGTTTGACTTATCTCATCCCATATGTTATCAAACGACATAGCACCATCAAGAAAGTCGAAAACGCCATCGTCAAGTTGGAAGAATCCAACAAACGACTTTCAGGTACACGATTACGAGTCTTGGCTTCAAGGACGGTTTCAAGGTCAAAGTGCTTATCCGGGAAGCGTTTTCTGTAAACTTCATTTTCACAAAGATCTCTCCATTCTAATGAACCTTCACGAACTAAGGTATCAAGTTCTGATTTTAAGGGCATTTGATTATGGTTGTTTTGGAGCCAAGTGGCAATGGTGGCGACTAATGATGTGCATGCACTTTCACCTGATGCGCGTTCGCTTCTTTGGTCAATGGAAGGAAAGAAAACCCAGGTTTGGAGGCTCATGAGCCCGTCTCTACTTATTATTTCTGTGTTGTCCCATTTACCAACAGCAAAATTGTCGTCTCCAAATTCAGAGATTGATGATCTACTTCTTGTTGACCCTTCATAACTTCTGTGTGACACTGTCATGTTTATAAGTACGTTAAAACTGGAAGAACGAAGAAGGATTAAAAGGAACCTTCAAAATGGGTCATCTCGTAAGGTTCAAAATGGGTCAGGTGAGACCGAAAGTATTGGTAAAAAAACTGGTCATTTCGTAAGGGTCAAAACAGGCACGTCTGTATCAGTAAAAACGGGGGCTGGATTGCTCAGAAACACTTTTAATCCAAGAATAAATATTTTTTGAATTAAATAATAAGGTTTTAGGCAACTAGAAATACACTGAGAAAATTTCGACCCAAAAGATAACCCGGACTCAGAAGTAAATGTCTAAAACGTTTGATGAAACTTACCCCGTATGAGGACTCATCATGTGAACATTCGACGATCAAAGTCGATATCATCTCCACCTTCTTCTCGAACATATCTTTTCAAAAGTGGTTCTCCTTTAGCTTTGAACGATCTAAAACTCAACTTTCTTTTTTTCCATGGAAAGATGCTACGTTTTGGTATTTGTCTCTCAGCCCGATCAATTGTAGGTACACTTACGACACCAAATTTTGAGTTATCGCTTTGGTAGTATAGCCGATCCCCTACTGATGATCCTTCAACATGATTTGCATAAGCCAATTTTTCATAGCTTAAAGACTTTTTAATAGTAAAATCAGTATTATCGATTTCTTCACAATCAGTTTTCATCTGTTCCATCAAAAGAGTCCGAGTCAAATGGATAGTCTGAACTTCTGACCGAGCTTTTCCCATCACTGCTCCCTTCTTCACAATATGCCTTTTTAGCCCGGTTAGGAGAAAATGCTCTAAAGATCTTGACCTTAAAACCAGCTTTAAGACCCAAAGGCTCGTCTCCAACAAGAGGCGTAACAAATCTTTGTGCCAGTTGTTTAGTGTCATGTTCGGTTCTCAGTTCTAGAAGGCTAAGCGATATCTGCATATTAGAATTGACTATCAAGTGAGGACTAAAGGTAGAAGCTTTGACTCACGTACTTATGAATGAATGGGTTGATCCGGGTTATGTTTTATCATTAACGGTCCAAACAATGTAAAAATGAAAAGAGCAGCTCAAAAGGAAGGTTGTCGAAAGTATATATATTAGTCCCGTCTGATGTGTTTTAACCCATAATATATTGAACTGATGTGCCTATACAAGCTATAAGTACCTGCCTGTTGAAATGGTAACAGGATCCTTCATTAACTTAAGCGATAGTGGACAACGGAATTCATTTGGCATGGAAACTGGTGTTTCATTTTGTTTTTCCATAGTTTGATCCCTCTCCAAGACCTGTCAGGCAGAGCATGTTGTATCAAAGAAATAATACATGCTATAGGAGAAAAAAATACAACTTAATGAGGTCATATTCAGCTACAAATCACCATATAATCTTACGGAGTTATCTTGTCTTAACCTAAGGGACACACTACATTTAATCAGGGACCTTTACAACCAACTGAAACACCAGATTTGAAGTACAAAGATCATTCGCCTTTAGTTGAACAATAATACAACTATTAGTAGCTCAAGTTTTGAAAGATTTTATAAATCTATTACAAGTTTGAAAACAGATTTTGATTAGATACATGGACTTAGTATTTTCAAATATGCCTGCTAATGTAGACAAGGGGGTTCACAATATATAACGCAGCTGTTAAGATTCTCAACTGCAAAATCTCCCACAGTTACATATGCAAATATGATTTATTAGGCGATGTATCATATTCTACATATCTACAATAACAGGTAAGCACTAAAAATATCTTCCACCGCAAAAAATGGGTAATGCATTCAAACAATGTACGTTGCCAGGAATTTTTATCTTGTACCAAAGCTCAAAAACTAAAACTTTAAAGTACAAGTATTACTTAAAACACACATTTTTATTAACACACTGCGGAAGCTTGATTACAATGGTGATGGGACGATTATTGTCTGCAAGAGTTAAAATTGAATCGTCCCGTTCTTTGTTGTCCAGATGCTCGGAGGGTCCGCATGTAACAAAAGTCCACAAGTGATAACAACCGCATGTGATAAAAGTCCACAAGTGATAACAAGTTTATAGCCCCACCTATATGCTTAATTATTGTCCTTCTAGATAAGTCATGAGTCACTGTAATATAAATAATAATGACTCGAATATTCTTTGGCATTGGCAGTTTGAATTTTTCTTAAACCTTAGTATATCAACTAGGGGTGAGCAGAAAAACCGAATAATGGAAACCGAACCGAACTAATAACCGAACCGAATTTGCCAATACCGAACCGAACTACAAATTCAGTTTTTGGGTTGGAATATGGGTTTGACAATCTGAGCCGAAAATTAAACCGCAAACCGATTTATAAAAATATATATATTTTTTATATATTTATATATATTAAAAGACCATTTAAAATTTTATTCTGATATAAAAACATTTTTTATGCTTGATATAATTTTTTTTGCTAAATATCTGTGTAATTATTATTATTTTTTAAATAAATTATGTAATCCGGATTATTCGGGTCAACCTGAAAATCAAACCGACTTAAAATTCGATTTTCGGTTCTATTAGGTTGAATTCTAGTTCGGTTCGATTCGGTTAAATTCTAGTTCGGTTCAATTCGGTTTTCGAGTTAACAAAAAAAATTTAATCGAACTAACCGAACAACCCGATAACCGAACCGAACACCCCTAGTATTAACAAACTTAATATTATTAGCTTTAGGCAATACCAGATAATGATCCAAAATTTGTGTTGGTAATACATTAAAGTCGGTAAACATTTGTTGGGCCAAAGAAAACCGTCTAAATCTAGCCCATCAAAGCCCATCATCAAAATGGCAACATGGTTGGTCGTTTTTGTAATGACTTTTAGTATGTTATATAATAGTGTTGCTGTTCTTATCTTTTCACTACACACTCGTAAAGTTGTCTTAAGTTCTTAACCAACAATTTTTTTTGTCTTTTCGAAAGATTTAAGAAACCTTCATCTTGTTAAGAGACACTGTGAGTTGTGGTATAGTAGAATTTACTAAAAGTCAAGCAAGCCAGCAACCTTAATAGGATGTTCTTAGACAAAATTAGACATGGGTGACGCGTTTTGCACGTGAAAACCCCCTCTCCCTCTCCAAATGTTGTAAATGAAATTTTCTAAATTTTGTTCGTTTTGATATAAATAAAAATAAAATAATTACTACATACTCAAGCGTTTTATAAAATTGTTTTATTTTATAAACGAGTTAATAAAATATTTTGAGTATCTCAATGACCTCTACGTTAAGAGTATAAAACATTAACATCATATTCAACCACGAATTCATCCATTGATAATGTCAATAATTTATACAATCATTTTCCTCCGTTTAAACATCAAATTGCTCACTCAATTCAATGATAACATGTGTAAACTTTTTGAAAATAGAAAAAGCAAAACCTTGAACATCAACCCGACCCGGCCCTATTTCAATATTCACATCCTGGACCGTTAAAGAATATAAAAGAACGCGTATAGGGGACGCCTAATGCCCCTTTCTTTTTTCATAGTTCGAGTTTAAGTTTTTGATAGCAAAATATTCATGGGTGTGTCAAAGGAGCAGGTTGAATCAGCACTTAGGTCAAAATTGTCTCCTACTCACATTGTAAGTAACAACATCATGTGCCTGCCTGCCTTGTTGTTGTATCTATTCACACCATGTTTTGTTTTTTTTACAACTATAAAACTTGCTAGAATAATCAGAATGAAAATCAGCAATATTGCGTCATATCTAAGATTTATAGCTAATCTGCTTATTCAAAACTATCTAAATTTAAAACCGATAAGTGGATATATACAGTTCGAGTAAGCAATCCCAAAAACCCCCTAACATGCTTGCGTAAGAGCCCTTGATGGTTCAGGGTCAAAAATCCTTTCTTCTTTATTGTGATTTTTCGATAACTATTAACGGCAAGGATTGTCCAAGAGGCTAAACAAACATAGTAGATACTCTCCGGAACCAAGTGGTTGTAGGTTCAGTCTCGTCTAGGACAATTGTGTGACATAGTTGTAAATATTGTGAGATTGTTAGTTTGCCCTATAAAAAGTAGATACGCTTGGAGTAACAAATTCTATAGAAACAAAGGCATGTTTACTTTATCCGGATTAGTCACTTTTACAATGCACATCCAAACTTGAGCCATATATAAACTGCAATTTGCTCTTATATATGCTGCCTCCAAGAAACGCTCCTCTAGGTTATGACCTTGTAGAAAATAACTGCCTCTAATTGCCTTGCCCGACTATCAAGTCCTCTAAAAAGATTAGAAAACACTACATTTTTAAGCCAAACCCGCAGCTAAATTTGTGAAAATGACTTCCACACATACAGATAAATACTACAGATCACGAGTTCTGTTTGACTGAACAATGCTGAAAAGTAGCAAAAATCCCTCAAAACTAATCAGAAAATTTGATATAAAATGCCTCTGTAACCCATTGAAATTGCCGGGTTTCTTTCGCGCTAATTCTATGTTTAATCTTTATGCGGGTTTTTTATTGTTTGTATTCTATCTAATGTTGATATTTGGATATCGTATTTTCAGGAAGTGGTTGATACATCTGGAGGGTAAGTTCCTTATCAGAAACACCTAACCATTTGTCACTTGATCAATATAAGTGGTTTATTAAGGATGTTGTATTGTTGTTAGGTGTGGTGCAAGTTTCCAAGTTGAGATTGTTTCGGAACAATTTGAAGGGAAGAGATTGTTGGAAAGGCACCGAATAGTGAATGGGGCACTGGCTGAGGAGATGAAAGACATTCATGCTCTCTCTATCACTAAAGCTCAGACACCCGACCAGTGGAAGAAGCAACAAGAATCCCAAACTTCTCAACCTGCTGCTGCTTAATCGATAGCGTCTCATCTACTAGTTACTACTACTATTTACTATACTATGACGAACAATAGTCATCTGTATGGAACTGAATTCAGCATGTAATATGTTTTGCTTGAACCCTTGATGCTTAAGACTGGTTGTGTGCCTTCTTTGTTGGTCTCTGTGTAAAAACGGTTGCCATTTGGCTATTTTGTGTATGATGCTTATAATATCTTTGTTGAGCCGCGTGTTGGTACATGATACGTAGTAAAAGATTTTTGTAATCAACTGGAGTGCAAACTCAGTGACGTTAGAGCATTCTCGTCAGAAATCAAACCGTCCTTATAAATTTATATTTAATTTTAATAAATTTAATAACTGAGGTTCTATATGTTTTTATAGCAGTTGATTTGGAATCGAACCTTTACCAAACTTGTTCAGATTTCGATCCATATTCTGTTGTTTATTTTTTTTTTGTTAGGGTATCGCCTTAGGACATGATATAAGAACTTGTTAGATGACACAAAATGTAGCCAAGCGTAAATCTTTTCGAAGGTGAAGTCTCATCGAGTTTGCTTTTTGTTTGATTTGGTGTATATTATAGCTAGTTGAGTATTTGTGACTAATAATACTTTGGTGTATAATACAATGTTATGTTGCTTGGTATGAAGAAATATGATATAACATCGTCATTTTGTAACTAATAATACTTTCGTTGTTATTTGCACGTTTAACCCATAAAAACCAAACCATCACTTTGAACCAACCGAGACAATATATTCCAGTTTTTCCCCATTTGGTATATGGCAAAAAAAGCAACAAAGTAATATGTTTAATTATATTCACTTTGTTCATAACCACAAGCCAGATGCAGACCACAATACTCTTGATGGTGCACCATCGAGGCATTGACAAGCCAAATTTGTATGAAACTACCATATATACAAACATATGAAATATTTACAAAAACAACACCGACATAACAAAACCAATATCATCATGACCAACTTGTATCATATAATCACAGTCCGACTTAAAAACCAAACAAGAACTCCAAACTTTTCCATACATTTTCCGTCATCATCGTTCATTCTAGAACTTCCCGGATTGCCTTAACAACAGCTGTTTAATGTCCGTGTACACTTTGAGCTCAACTAATGCATCAGAAGTCGTCTTGACGCCAGAAATGCGAGAAGAGTCCAGATTTGAAGAAGCAACTTCAGCAACAGGTGGAACTTGAATCTGTTTGGATGAATTTTCGAGCCTTGATGGTTTATTATACACATTTTGTGACCGATTAAAATCTTGTCCAAGAGGTGGTGCTTTCTTCAGCATCTGAACAAGAGCACCAACTGCAGCATCTTGTGATTTTCTTGGTGTAGATGGTCCCGAATGTTCGTGTGGTGTGCCTAGATTTCCTGATCGATCAGATGAACCAGGTCTGGGAGACACAGGGTAACAAAATTAGTAAACATGGAACTCAAATATCATGAAAAAATAACAGCAGGCTTATATGTGGCATGAACAGGTCTGACATCAAAATAAAACGTATTAGATTAACCATGAAAGCTGTACCAAGCTCGAACATATAATTTATATCAGGTATTGGATTCATAATATCTGGATCATAGATACCAGGTAAACTGGTGTGACATATTAAGATGACAAACACTATCTAAGTGATCTATATGTCAATATACTGCATCACCTGTATATGGAGCTCTGAATGAGACTGACTCAGGAGGAGGCATTTTGAACCTAACAACCCAATTACTTGTCAACCGGTATAAGTCAACCCAGTTACAAAAAAAATAACTTAACAGGAGATAAGTCAAGCAAAAAATGTATTCATTTAGTGAGTTTCATGCAGTTCTGTTCTGTACTTAGGGGCTGTTTCTTTTATTTTTCCTGTTTAGAAAAGAGTCTTGTTGGATTAATGTGAAGTGTTTACATTAAGAAGTATGTGATAAAATTATGTTTCTTTTCTTTATCCTGAATGGAACCTGGATTACAATAATGACAAATTTGCCCTTGTAAGTAAAAGAAAACCCAAAACCATCTTTCTCAACCCGTGCTATAAAATTCCAGTTGACTTCACCATATTTTCCATCACCATATTTTCCATAGCAGACTGTAGGTACATCAAAGTCACAATGAGGACGATGTGATGGAGATGGGATGTCACCTGCGGTAGCAGAGGACAACATATTGTAAGTGTCAAATTTGGTGTCATTACAACTGTCAGAGTGAGCGGTGGGGCATAAGGGTGGAGTGTTTAGGGTTTAGGGAGCAATGGTAGCTAGAGGAGACAACGGTTGAGCTTGTGGTGGTGAGGCGATGGTGCTTTTCGGTTTGTGTGGTGCGGTAGTGATTGGTGGTGTGGTGGTGATTGGTGGTGCGGTGGTGAAAGGGTTTGTGTATACTAAGTGAAGAAGAAGAAATGGAGAAATGAAAGGTTGGTGATTGATAAAGAAGAAGATAAGGAAAAAATTGGTGTGGGTAGGATGGTCATGTGAGAAATTATCGGTGTCCTAGGTAGAAAAGAGTGGTTTTTTTAGCCTTTCTACATTAAGGAAATATGCTTGTAATAAGTCAAAAAGAAACTTAAATATTTCCTGGATGCAAATGACTTTGTTTGTAAACAGTCCATTAAGCTAAAAAGAAACATGCCCTAACGCACCATTACAATAAAGATAATGACTATAACTGTTGTTTGTTATAATTATATATGGCAATATAAATATTTATCCATATCATTTGACCTACTATCCTCAAGACAAGCATCTATTTCGCCAGTTAGAGTGATTACTGTTGATTCGATATATCTAGGTTGTATTGCTCACATATCATATATGACATTGAGTCATTGACTACTCACGGGTCATTCTTTGTAAGCTGTCGAGCACACTCTTGTCCTCCCTTGTTTCTTCTCAGTTTGCTACAATTTTTTCAGATCTCACTCGTCTTTCAACCTTAATCCTGATTAATATATGTAAGCTTAAATAAACTACATCTAAAGAAACTTGTATGACCATCCAGTGATGTGCCAATGACTACACGATCTATAAGATTAAGTTTGCCCCGGAACAAATCATTTAATATTTTGCTTGAAAGACGGGAATGAGACTTTAACCTACTAGACCTATCAGATGGCTTTTCATGCTGGACAACCAAAGACCAGTCGGTCTTCATTAAATTTAATACCAATGATAATTCATAGCTTAAGCAAAAGAACCATATAATTACAACTCTTTACTCATGTATTGATGTTAAACATCAAAATGAGATGCAGTAAAAAAAATTGCCTTTCAAACAAAATAAAATAATGCTGCATGCAGCACTTCCATAAGAAGAATCTCCAGGTGAAGGGATGCAAAGAACAGAACATGAAAGGGCAATATCATTATTCGCACTATCACTATGTCAAAAATTGAACTTAGGCTGCCATTTCTGAAGACATATATGGATTGCTGACAAAGAAAATGCATAAACATATGTAATCATATCATTGTTCCAGCATGACCAAGAGCAAACTGATTCAAAGTACAGAAATACTGTAAATGTTAGTGTGATGCTCACCATAGTGTAAGCTAGTGAGCACACCATAACATGAGAACTGTATACACTATACACAGTCATTCCTCGTATATAAAAGAAGACAAACAGTTTAATGATGAATAAGCCTATTTCTCATCATCGATTATCAATTTATTCTACAGACTAGAGCACCTAGAGAACCTTATTTCTTGCACCTTACTAAAACTTGGCAAAATAAGGTCAGCAGCCATGAGCCTGGAATTAACTAGTGTCTTTGAACTTACAGTTTAATTCTAATGGCTCTTAGACTTGATGTCACTCATTTTTTATCCCATGACCACACTTCTAGAAGTCGTTGACTATCCAAAGGCTCAAAAAAGAAAGTTATCTTTCTAACGAAAAAGGAAATGAAAATCAGAAATGATATTTTAAAAACATATGATATTTCAATAAAAGGGAAAAAGTTACTTGAAGAATTTCTAAGGTCTAAACTGCTGCTAATGCTAAATGATACTTGGAAGTCGAAACTCACATGCTACCACAAAGAACTAATCAAATAGCACTGCCAATCAAAAGATGAGCATACAATGGGTACCTCTCTATAAAAATGGAATACTCTCCGCTAACACTCACACTCATGTCTATATGTAACCTGATCCCATGTTTTTCCTTAACTTTTAAATGACAAAACCAAAATAGATAGCAAGAAAAGTTCACAAGTCGACATATACATGTTAACATCATACAAGAAACAGGATCTAATATTATGCTTGCATACCTGCTACCAGGATCCATCATTTCATCCTCATCCACCACAAAGGGGCCTGAGAAGTCAGAGTCATCGTAACTATCTTCGAACGACAGCCTACTAAAACTTCTAGAAGAAGATTTATGTGGGGAGCTGGTGGATGAAATCTTCATACCATATGGCCTTGCACTCTCCTCTTCCCGGAGGGATAACATCTATATCAATAAAAGTAACTTAATAAGCCAATTTGATGTTAATCCATTAATACTATAACTTAATAGCAATTTAAGAAAACTAATGAGCAAAAGGAAGCTGATGGAAAAACCATTAGCTCCTACAATTCATTTATGTTACCTTCACTGAGCTTCTCTTTCAGCTCTGTTTATAAGACTTAAAAATGAAAGAAAAAAAATCCGACTTTAAAACAAGCAAACCTCTCCAAGTGGTAGAAAGCACCACTAGTGACAAACGCAAGCGGAACTAGTGATAACTTCCTTATTTGTCATCATTTTAATCATCAAGACAGCTATGCCATTAATTATTGGATTTAATGTGTTTTGTTGTTCTATAAATATCATTTAAAATTTTAAACATCCCCGGACTCAAAAGCATAAGAAACATAGCATGTAAAGAAAAATAATTAAAGTAAAACAGTTGCATTTCAGACAGCATTGTGGTATTATATCATATCTCACTCATTCAAGCACCATTTGAGGCGATTATAGAAAGCAGACAAAAATCAGTAATCACATATAAGTATGGCATCATAAAAGTACCTTGCCAGCATTTGTAGCACCCTGGAGTGCACTTGCGCTTCTCTCCACTATAGAAAGACTTGGTTTAATAGCTTTGAGTGGAGGCGAAAAGGGCAAAGCCCTCTTGCTAGAAGACAAAGGTGCATCCCCAAGCCTAGAAGTAGGTATATACACAGGAGCACTATCAGACCGTAGCAAAGCCTTTAACATATTACTTCCAATGGGTGGAGACGGTGACGGAGATGGTGAGAAATTAGGCGACGGTGAATACTCATCATAACCCATATCCTTATTATGAACTTGAACTGGTTCTAACGAAGGGTATCGCGAACTTATCGGTGGACGATGGCTACCAAATTTGGAGTACAAAGTTCGTGACTCAGAATATGTAGGTGAAGGAGACGGTGAAGGCAATGCTGAAGGTGGTGACGCCCTACTCGTATCATAACTCCAACTATGTCGCCTTCCAAACGGAGACGACGATGGAGAATATTGTGGCATGGGAATTGAAGGTAGCCTCTTTAACGGATCCGCCAACGGACTACCGACATAATCAGGTATAAACTGTGGCGACATTGGTGTAGATGACTCCGAAGTGGTATCAGAAATTGAAGGAAGATACAGTAACGAAATGTTAAGTTTACCACACGAAGTATCCACAGGAGTAAACATAAACGGCTGCATTTCCGCCTCGTCCCTACGAGCAAGTGGCTCAACAGAAGACGACACCCTATGAACCAAACTAAACGTCCGAATCTGTCCAGACGAGTTTATCTCACGGAAAATCTTATAAGCAGGTAAAAGCCTAACAGTAACATACAACGACCTCAAAAGCAAAATGGACTTCTTATACAACGCATGTGAACTCGTTCCACTAGACCTCTTACTCCCGGTCGACCCTTCCTTACACCCTTTCCTACTCTCATACTGCACAACCCATCTCTCGATAACCTTCTCACTACACCCAAACTCGTCACTATATGGAAACCTACCCAAACCAACGTCCCTCTGGAGCAAAACAACGTCCACAACCATAGGCTCTAAGTTACTCTGACGCCAAAAATCAATATTTTCTAACGCGGCAGGACAGTCCCTAAGAGCCAAATTAAACCACTTATCCCTAGGTCGCATACTGGAACTACTAGACCCCGAAGACGACATGTGTTCGCTACGCGAGGAAACAAAAGGACACCTAGATTCAAGTATTATATGCAAACTTTTGGCGAAAAACTCGGTTATAATTTGTTCCATTTTCGCGGGTTCCGAATGCGAATTAACCGCCATAACTACTCAAAAAAATAATCCCAATTTCAGTTATAAGTAATTAGTAGCAGTGAATTAAAAGCAAATAAACAACGGTAACTAATTATGAAACCCTAACCCTAGGTTAAAAAACAGTATATTAGGGTTTTCTAATGATTAGGTGAAGAGATGAAGTAGTTATATATACAGTTGGACGATGATGCTTATGATGACGTGTCAGTTAGGGTTTCAAATGGAGGATCTAATGATGATGATGATGATTCATCTGAAGAAGAAGAAGAAGAAGATGACTCCATTGGAGTAGAAGAAGAAGATTAAATTGGGCCCACTTGTTTTGTGTGTAAATATCATATGAAATGGAACAACAACCATGTCTATCTTTTCTTCTCTCTCTTCTTTTATAAACGATATTTTTAAGTACATTTTTTGTTCTTATGGTTAACCGGGTATAACGGTTTTAGTCCAATAATTTAAAATGTAACGGATCCAGTCCAAAACCTGATGACCCGTAACACTTTTGGTTCATTTGTCGTTGACCGTTAGTTTGACTCGTTAAAAAAAACCTGAAATGACTAAGATACCTTCGGGTAATGATGTGCAATGACTAAAATGCCTTTTCCATTATTATTATTATTATTATCTTTCTCATTCAATCTTACTCTGCACACTCATCTTCACCAACACTATCTTTTTTCACTTTATTCTCTGGCCACCACTTTTTCGATACATTTTCCGACCACCACTTTTCCGATACAAGTAAATAAACAACTTGTTTTCAAATTTTTATTACCAAAAGCAATTCTTACATCTATATTATCATAAACTTTTTTTATACTAAAATTGAAACTCTCTTTTCTTATAAAAACCAAAAATCGCCAACTAAGAGATAGCCTACGTGGGGCACTACAACATAGAAGACACACAAAATGAAAGACACTACTACACTAGAAGCAATGCAAACTACCTGACACTACTACACTATAAGCAATGCAAAAACATGGCCCAACCACAAAACTACCTAAAGCATGCTAAAATGCAATCCAAATAACAATATAAACATGTGCCACCATAAACACTTTCACCTATCATCAAACAAAAAAAAATATTCTTCAACCCTCCACTTTCCTTATCAAACCCACCCCCTCATTACCACCACCATGAAACTGCCGCCGAATACCATATATGGTTTTTGGTAAGAACTTTGTTGAAAAGATCTCCCGCCGCCTACCAAATATGCCGCCTACAAAATCTAGTTTTTGGTTTATGGGTATATGGTGTGGTGGGTGTTTGGTGGTGGGAATTATGTTTGTTAGTGGGTTGGTGGTGAGGATGTTGTTTGGTGGTGAGTAAGGTGGCAGAAGGCGAGACTCCAACGATGGTGGTCGAAGGTCGTAGGGTTGAGCCGGTTGGGTGAGAGCTTGAGAGGGTGGTTTAGTTTTTTTTGTGAGAAAAGAACAAATACAAAAGATAAGAGGAAAAGAGGGTATGGGGTGGGTGAGTATTTAATAGAGAATGAATGAAAAGAGAAAGACGCCTTTGCCCTCACAGTTAACAATCAAACATGGTCAAACTAACGACGTTATTAACTTTGGACTGAACTTGTTACGAGTCGTCAGGTTTTGGACTGGATCCGTTACATTTTAAACTATTGGGCCAAAACCGTTATACCTGGTAAACCAAAATGACCAAAAATGTAGTTAACTCTATTTTTAAGTTCTTGAGTTTTTAATTTTTTTTATTTAAGTCGTATACTAGACGCATAAACATTAAATGATGAGGTTTATGTTGCTCGCCCTCACGAGCGAGGAAAAGATCAATCTGCATGTAGGGTCTCAACTGATCACGAACCGAAAGATATTGCACTTGTCGAACAATGTGATCATAAAACCAATATGATCGCAGGAACTGTTGCGTTATCCAGGAGTCCATCTAACCCCAAACGCTCATCTTTTTAGGAATCCAAGACCTCTGATGTGCCTGCTAGTCTCCCCTACTCATGCTCATGTACTGATCTGCCAAACTCCCAGCTCCATCCCCTTGTTGCCCCTGCTCATTCTCCTCGTCCTCATTATCCTAAGAAATGGGCGCCTGCTCGATCGGGAACCACTCAAATACCCACGGAATAGACTCCGAAATCACGTGTATGGCATTGAGAGGTTTCTTCCCAATGGTGGTGACACGAGTCTTAATACTTAAAGCAGTCTGGATAGCGGGTCTCAGGATGTCACAGGACCGGACTAACCTCGTGACATACATACCACCATAAATCAATATAAAGCACGAGAGCCATCCGCCGTATTCGGTAAGAACCCAACAAAAAAGGAATGTTGCAAAAACATTCAAAGTGAAGATGGTGTATAAGAAAAACAAGTCAAATGTTGTGATGCGGTTGGTAGAATCCGAACACCTCGAGATGGTCGTAGCAATACAACGGTGTACCAATCTCACCTTCGGGATTCAGATGGACATAACCGTCATCCCTTTAGTCATAAAATCACAATTCCTAATCATAGGCCAAAAATTCAAAAACATTGACTCAACCCTAACACTTACTCCTTAAGGCAACCTATAATGAAACGAAACCACATTCGCCATTTCCTCGGTATATAACCCGACTCTCAAACCAAACTCACTCATGGAATACTTACGATCAACGCCACCTATTTTAAACTGGATGGACCTTTTATCAACCACATTATTTCTACTAGTAATCAAACCCATATCTTATGTAGTAGAGAACTCATGTACCAACCTATGAAAAATGGGTTCACGTACGCGGAAGAGACGTTCCCATTGAGGACCCGTAAAAGCATTTGTTTGAAAATACTCAAGAAAAGATCTCTCCATATTGTGTTATGCCATAAACTGCCAATATGGAATGGTATCGACATGAATAGTTTGGTTAACGAGCACATTGTAGTTTCCAATGTGGGTTTCATTACTGATAGTGTATAAGACGTCTAGCTCAAATAGCTAAGGACCATACACTCAGAAAAGACCCATGACAAGGCCCGAACAAGGCCATAGGATTGGTACAACCCGCCTGGGAAGCATCTTCCTAAGCCAAGCAACAACAAAGGTGGGCCTAGTAAGAACGACCAGGCAGCCACTGAGCTGGAATCTTCTCTCGATTGATATCTCAACATACAATATGTGTCACTACCTCATTTGAAAATGTAGTTCACATAGATATCATTCCACGCGTATGATCTTAAGAGTTTTAAAGATAGAAAGATAAAGATAAAAGTAGAGAGAATAAGGAAGAATTGGTATGTGTTATTGAGAATAGAAGTCACACACACCTCTCCCACATAAGGGAGACTAGTAAAAGTATGGGTTGAATGGGCCTTGATGGGCTTTAATCTTATGGACTAAGCCACATGTTAATCTATTACAATACATACAACCGGTGAATCACCTAATAATCACCACTTTCGTATATCCAACAATCTCCCTCTAAGGGTGATTATGTTGGGCGCTCCTTGTAGACTTCTACTCTCCCATGTAATCTAACTTTTAGGAACCCTTCGATCCTCTTCATTTGTTCCCTGAACTTGATTCTTTTGACCACGGCTTCAAGTAACTTCTTATACCCCTGTTGTTGTGCTTTAGTGAGTGCATGGATATCCAAACCATTGTTTGACTAATATTTCTTTAATCAACTTCTTAGTGTGCTTGTGCAGAACTTGTGGACATCTTTAGATAACATGAAGCATTTTAGGTATATACTATTGAGGTATATGATGCCAAATAACATATGTTCCTTCACCAATGTGGATTTTTTATTTTTACCAATGCCATGTAAAGTGATTAAAGGTTTGGTGAGGTTAAGTTTGCGTTGGTAGCTTTGAATTCTCATTTGAAAGTCTGCAACTCTTGTCTTTATCACTAAGGTTCTCATGAATTGGTTTAAGGGTATGTAGTATTCTAAGTGTTGATAAGGGTCTTTTTTAAAGGCATGCTTATGATGTATTTCAGATTATGTACAAATCCTCAATGCCATTTAAATTCATATTTTGTAAACCAGCTTCCTTAAACGTATATTTCTGATTATCTTCCCTTAACACTGTGACTTCATCTAGAATTTTGTAATCATAGAAATTTATATGAGAGATGTTGAGAACTTCCTTGATCTTGAGATCTGAATAGACTTGATCCTTATGTGTCAGGAATCTCTTATGATATCAGTATAACTGTCTTTTATTTAGTGGCTATTTTTCAATCATATAGTTGGCATCCAAGTCATATTTCTTTTATGGCACTTCAAAAAATCTTAAACTAATCAAGAACCGACATATATCTCTAAACATACAAGGACCATCCATCATCGTGCAAGATGCAATCAAACACATTATTGATGGCACTCAAGCACTGGTTGGATGGTTTTAAACTATATATATAATATATATAATAAAATATATATAATAAGTATAATCTAAAAACAATTAATGAAACCGAGGAGTAGTATAGAATATCCCTGGGTCGTTTATCCCCAACGAGGCTGTGCTGGAGGATCGATACAGTCGGAAAATTGGAGTTTGAATGAGATTAATGATTTGAGAGAGTAGAAAGCTAAATTAATCAATAACAAACAAAAACGATTGAGAAAAACCTAAAAATTATGAAATTAAGCTGAAAAACGAGAGCAGGAATCCCGAACAAGGGGTCAAAAACCTAAAATCTTAAAAATTAACCCTACAAAGAAATTTTTACTTCTAAACTACTCTAGGGGACTAATAATGAAGAATGAAAAAGACTAGACTGAAAACGGAGGTCGTTTGACCCAAAAACGAGTCAAGTCAAGATCCGTACCCGAGACCCGTTCTTTAAAAATCAAAAGTTTGCAAAATTAACCCTACGAAAGTTTTTCTATTTTTCCTACGTAAAATATGACCAAAGAAAATTTCCTAAAAAAGAAAAATATTTTTTTGATAATTTTTGTATTTTTTATGAATTTTTAAAACTTTTAACGAAATTAAATTATAAAAAATACTAAACTATTTTTAAAAATTCTGAAAAAATTACCTAAAATACTAGACCCTACGACTATCCTAAGAAAAATAAGAAACCCAAAATTCAGCTTATGAATAAGCTGAAAATAAGCTCGAAAGAGCTTATAGGCTAAAGGGGTAAAACAAGGTTAAATAAATAACCACTTGGGCTTCTAACGTAGAAGTCCCAAGGGCACAGCGGTAAGGGTCTTGGTTATAAAAGGGGTGTATTGAGGGTGAGACCCGGGTTCGAGTCTTGCTCACCCAGGTTTCCCCTTATCTCCCCTTTTTTTTAGAAAAACTTTTTACACAACTTGTAAAACACCTTGCTTATCATTTTTCATAATTACAGCTTTTTGAAAATGCTTATAAATAAGCTGGAAAAAGGGCTTTTTGTTTGGACAGTGGCTTATGTTGAGCTTAAAGCAAAAATTGGCTTTTCTTAATGACTTTTATGAACAATTAAGCAAAGAAAGTGGGAAATGAGCAAACACCACTTAACACACAAACATTATGAACTACTAGGAACAAAAAATAAGCCAATGAAATAAGCTCAATAAGCCAAAAATTGGCTTAAACACTCAGCAGTACTAACTTTGGAGTTAGTACTGCTAGGGTGAATTTAAGACTGCTAGGCTTGTTAAGGGGCAAGATAAGCTAAGAAAAAGGGAAAACTTAATCCTAATAAGCAACTATAACTAAAATCAGCTAAATTCAAACATTAATAAGCACCTAATAAGCCAGAAAAGAAATTAAGCTATTTTTCCTACACTATGCTAAAAAATTCAAAGGCCTAATTTGAGCTTAAATTTAAGCTACCTAGAGGACAAGCTAAAGTCTACAAAGCTAGGGCTTAATAAAAGAGCTTATTGGCTTTTTAGAAAAGCCAAAAGCTTGGGCTGAGGCCCCCTAATAAGCTAGAACAGTGGGCTTGAAGTTAAGCCCCTAGCACCAGGGCAAATAAACTAAGAAAAAGGGCTTAAATTGACAGCTCAAAATAAGCTGTCAAATAAGCTTAAAATGAAAAATAAAGTGAAAACAGATTAAAAAGGGCTTAAGAAGAGCTTATATTCAAAATTCCATTTTCTAACAACAAATTAAACCTGCTGGTTTTGGTCTTTGAAAAAGGGCTTTTTCTTTAACAAAAATGACACCAAATTTTGGCAGTTTTGACTTAAGTAAACAAATGACTCAAAACACTTTTAAGCTCTTGTTTAGACACCCACAAATGACACACTTTGAAGCTAAAACTCAGGATTACAAGAGCTTATCCAAATAAGCTCTTAGGGCTTCTTTTAAAACCAACAGTTTTAATAAACAACTTAGAAAACTTGAAAAACAGTTTTTGAACTTAAAATTTTTGGAAAACAGACTTAAATAAGCTTAATAATGCTAACCAACTTTGGCCAAATGGCCACAACCCATGATGACACCATTTTGACCCATTTTGGGCTTATCCCAAACACCCCTTTATAATTTAAAAAACGGATTTTAAACTTATAAAGATTAGTTTAGGCACAAATTTTAAAAGCACAGTATTAAACAAGCATAGTTAAGCACTAAAAAGTAAAAAGCAAAAGCAAATAAGCAAAATAAGACATAAATAAGCTGAAAATAAGCTTGCTACAGTAACTTTTAAGCAAAAATTTAAAAAGAAGTATACCTTTGATCCTTGCTCAAAACAGGATTATGTCCAACCTAAATAAGCTCTAAAACCTACCCAAGCTTATAAATAAGCTATACTAAGCATACCAATGAGCCATCCATTTTTGCTCATTCATCCTTTAGCTTATCAAACAGTGACTTTTTTTTTCTTTTAATTTTTCTTAAATTTTTGTATCAAAGCTTTTAAAAACAGATTATAAAGTGCTTATATTAAGAGCTTATATGGTTTTT